>VFSX01000003.1:135000-190000 GCA_016618255.1 Chlamydomonas sp. UWO 241 | reverse complement strand
GGCAATGGCTCAGGGCCGGTGCCGAGAGGCAGCGGCGGCAACAGTGGCCCGCCGCAGCACCTGGCCCACTTCGCACAACTTTCGCACCTCGTTAAGAAGTCGTTGTTGTCGGCGGCGGCGGCGGGGGCCGGCTCGCCCGGGAGCCCCAAGGGCAGCGGGCGGAGAGCGAGGGCCGGCGCGCCGGCCGCGGCCGCTGCCGCTGCTGCCGCTGCCACCGCTGTTGCTGCCGCTGCTGCTGCCGCTGCCGCTGCTGCCGCTGCTGCTGCCGGGCCCTCTCAGGAGGCGGCGTCTCACGCGCACTCGGCGGCGCGCGACGGTTTGCGGGGGCCCCGCAGGGGCGCGCACCACGGCGGACTGCTAGGTAGTCTGCTTGCGACTGAGATCGAGGCAGCCAGGTGTGTGTGTAGGGGGGGAGGGGGAGGGGGGCGGCATGGCGGATGGCTTCCGGCGGCAGGGATTGAGCAGGGATAGGGGAGGCGTGCACGTGCGTCTTGTTTCACTCCTGAGCCACCTGTGCCTCTCTCAAAGGTTGGAGAGCCGAGCCCCCGGGTCCTCCAGCAAGGGCTGGAGGCGCTGTCAACTCCCCCCCCCACACACTTCCGCCCTCACCATCTGTCTCTGTCTGTCTGCCTGCCTGCATGTCTGCCTGCCTGCCTGCCTGACTGCCTGCCTGTCTGTCTTATCTGCCTGTCTTGCCTGTCTGTCTTATCTGTCTCTGCTCGCATGTGCCTTCCTCTCTCCCATGCCAGATCCGAGACCGCTAGGACCTCACACCAAGAGCACTCCGAGCACTCCGAGCTGTCTCTGTCTCTGCCTGCCTGTCTGCCTGTCTGTCTTATTATCTGTGTCTGCCTGTCTGTCTGTCTGTCTGTCTGTCTGTCTGTGCATGCCGCCCTCCCGTGCCAGATCCGAGACCTCCACCCAGAGCGGTCGCCACCCCCACCCCCATCCCTCACCCATCCATCTGTGTCTGTCTGTCTGTCTGTCTGCCTGCCTGCCTGCCTGCCTGCCTGCCTGCCTGCCTGTCTGTCTGTCTGTCTGTCTGCCTGTGTCTGCCTGTGTCTGCCTGTGTCTGCCTGTGTCTGCCTGCCTGCCTGCCTGCCTGCCTGTCTTATCTGTCTTGTCTTATCTGTCTCTGCTCGCATGTCTGTACCTCTCTCCCACAACAGGTCCGAGAGTGCGATGACCTCGCACACAGAGTGCCCCGAGCTGAAGTCGCCGTCACCGCTGTCGTCCGCCAGCAGCTGGGACGTGCGCGGAAACGACGGCGGGCAGCTGGCAGAGGTGTGGGTGGGGGTGGATGGGGGTAGGGCACAGTGGTGTCGTTAAGGAAACTGAGAATTTCCTGTTTGCCCCCGCAACATAGGAGGGAGCATGCAGTATTGCCCCCGCAGCAGGCGTTTTTTGTGGGAAAGTGTGAAAATCGTAGAATTTCACACTTTTCGGAGCGAAATTCCCGCGCGTCGCCCCCGCAGTTTCCCCACAGATTTCCCGGGCTCCCCCGCAGCGGGGGCTGCGGGGGCGCTCAGGACGCCACTGGTAGGGCAGTGGTTTCTTATTCAGGATTCTTGTTGTTTTTCCACAGGCATTTGACTGGAATTCCGGCTGTCCAGCCGGAAAAAACACACTACTGGGGCGTGGGGCTGGCAGCTGCCAAGCAGCTAGGACGTGCGCGTGGGACGGCGAGCAGCTGGCGGAGGCAAAAACGGGAGCATCGGCTTTCCAACAAACACGTCTGATTCTAGCTAATGCTAGTACCACCACCCGAATGGGCGGCCACCAACTGGCGTAATCCTAGAGCTAGCAGAGGCACCCTTAAGTCCTGCACCCTAAGAGCCCGCACACCAGCAGCTGGGACGTGCGTGGAGACGACAGGGGGCAGCTGGCAGAGGTGTGGATGGGTGTGGATCAGTGTTTCCGTTAGCCAACCCGCAACCCGACAAAGCGCACTTTCGGTTTGAGATTGGCCGGTTGGGGCTGGCGCGTCGGGTTGAGATTGCGCGAAGTCCGACCCGAAAAGGTGCGAAAATCAGCATTTTCACACCTTTTCTGCCAAAATTCGCTTCCATCGGGTTGAGATTGACAAAATGAGCGTGAGGGTTGAACCATCATTTATCCAAGATCCTTAACGGAACCACTGGTGTGGATAGGGGGTGGGGGTGGCAGTGATTTCTTATCAGTGGTGTCATTAGCGCCAACAAACCGGGTTACTTTGGGGGAGAACTGTGGGGGCGAATCACGGGAATTTTGCACTGAAAGGTGTGAAAATCGACAATTTCACACTTTCCTATAAAACAAAATGCCTCCTTGTCGCCTTGCGGGGGAAATTTGGCACGTTATCTCCTACATTGCGGGGGCAAACACAACATTTTTGTTTTCCTTAAGGACACCACTGGTCAACCACTGGAGGTAACCCTTGATCCGAGTGCAGCTTCAAACCACCCGACCCCACCCCGACCTCACCCACACTTCTCCCTGTCTCCGCTCCCAGGTTTCCAACTCCGCCGAGCTACCCTCCCTTGAGCAGCGCCTGCAAGCCAGCAGCAGCGCCGCTGCTGCCGCAGCCTTCGCGAGCGCCGCCGCTGACAAGCTGCCAGGACGGCCCGCGCCCGCGGCGACTCAGGGGATGGCCAGCTCGGCGCCCGTGCCCGTGCCAGCGCCCGCGCCATACACGCGCAACAGTAGGTCTTGTGCTCATGGGGACCCGCTTGTGCGACAGACATATGGACTCTCTCTGTATGGATACGCAATGGCGAACGGGGTGGCCGGCTGCGCGCCCGCGCCCGCGCCACTCGCGCGCAACATTAGGTCGTCTGCTCATGGGGACCCGCTTGTGCGACTTACAAATGGACGCTCTCGGTACGGATCATCATTGCCGGTGGAACCGCTGTCGCAGCAGTGACCCCTTGGAAGGATGTTAGTTACTGTCCCCCCCCCCCCCCGGCTCAAGCAACTCTGACCGCTCATACAAGTAACAAGTAACACGGGGTTTCCAGCTAAGCAGGCTACTCTTCTACTAGAGATCACCCGCCGATACTCCAGCCCACTTGAGTACTAGAGAACCGCCGGCTCCCGGCCGATAGACTACCGCTCCCGCCGGCTAGACTACCCCAAACAGCGGTCTCTGAGAGACATGTCTGGCAAGGAGCATATAGGAGAGGACCTTCCTCAGGGTCACAGTAGTGGCCTTGTGGCCAGTCAAGCCGGCAGAGCCGACTGGCGCTGACTGGAACGGTCCCCGCCTGGCAGTGCATGGCTGTCCAGCTCTCGTTTGCATGGGGCTCAGCCGGCGCCCCATGCCTCATGCATGGCCAGGTCCCACCCTCCAGGGGGGCATGGACGACAGAGTTGTCATGGAGGCTGCCTGAAGACCTTCCAACGCCAGTCACCGGCAGACGAGCGCCCCCGAGGATGAGCGCGGTGACGAACGCTGCGATTGGTGAAGCGGATTACTCTGTGTTGCCTCGGCGGTCACCACCGCTGAAGCCGTGATGGTAGCCCGCCTCCACGGGCAGCCATCTTGACCAATGTCCAGCATGCATTGACGGGCGCCAGCTCCTCCGCTCGTCGATCAACTCGTCGAGATCGGTGCCGCATGGCGTCCTGCATGGGGGGAGGATAAGGGCCGTCTCCCAGCACGGGCCGCGGCAGCGCCGCGGCTACTCGCCAAGCCATGGCAGCGCCGGGCAAGCCGCTCCTGAAGTGTTCCACCGAGGGGCAGTCTAGCAGGAGCCAGGCCAGTCGTATTTTACCCCGCTCGTCAGCGGCACGGAGATCCTCGTCACCAGCAGCGCCACATTGCTGGGTCCAGGGCTCGGCGACGAGAACGCGCCTCCGTTAATCGAGCCCGCTCATACAAGGCGCAATACATAGCGGGTGCTCACGCAACGCGTGCCGTTGTGCTGCTCTCGGCAAGAGCTTTCCAACGCACCCCCCACGCCCTCTCCCACCGAGTGTGGAGTAGTTTTCTGGGAAACAGGAAATCCGGCCCTGAGCGACATGCGGCTCGGGGAGGATCACTGTCCCTACCAAAGCCCCATGGCCCCATTGCCTGATCCGCGCAAGTGAGTGCGGTCATAACGCCTGAGGCGGCGGGGGGTGCGCATAAGGCGGTGGTGGGCGCATGAGGCGGTCGGGGTGGCGCCTGAGGCGGTCGGGATGAAGCCCAAGGCGGCGCCTGAGGCGATCAGGGGTGCGCCGCAGGCGGTGCCTCAGGCGGTCGGCGCGCCTGATCCGCGCAAATAAATGCGCCGCCTAAGGCGCCGCCTCAGGCGTTTGGGAATGTGGAAGGGTTTCACAGCGAGCACCACCACCGAGTCCGGCGGCCACCCCTCGCCGCACCAGGGGTTCCCTGCCCAATCGGGAAACACAAAAAATCGCGTCTGAGGGAAGCGCCTTCCGACGGTTTCAGGGAGGGTGAGTTTGGGGGAAACCGATGTGAGGAGGCAATTTTTCGGGGAAAAGTGTGAAATCGACGATTTTCGCACTTTTCAAAGCGAATCTTCGGGCTGCAGACCGAGGTATCCCTACGAAACCGGGAGACCGTCTTCGGGAAAAATGAAAGGATGACTGCCCCCAAGGGAACCCCTGCGCCACACGCACGCGCCCTCCCCTCTCCAACTTGCAGGCAACAACGACGGCCTCACCACACGCAACCATCCCCCCCCCCCCCCGAAACCTGCCCAGGCACCCAGAGCTTCAAGCATCGCCATGGCAGCCTTGGTGCCGCCCCAGTCGCACGGCGGCAGCCTCGTCACTGCCATCCTGACTGCCAGCACACCAACCGAGCCGGGAAGCCACCTCACCACACGCACATCTCCCCTCCCCCCCCCCCCCCCCCGAAACCTGCACAGGCACCCAGAGCTTCAGCAGCGCCACGTCAGCCTTGGTGCCGCCCCAGCCGCACGGCGGCAGCCTCGCGGCTGCCATCCTGACTGCCAGCACCAGCAGCGACCTGGTGGCCCATGGCGACGAGCTCGTCAGCTGCGCGAGCCTGCCGTTCAGCGCGCAAGTGGATGAGGTGCCGGCGGCAACGGAGCGGCTGGCAGACCGGGTGCAGGTGGGCGCGTGTGCGTGTGTGTGTGTGTGTGGGGGGGGGGTAGAGGGGGGGGCGAGAGCACACACACACACAAACACACACAGACACACACACACACGCACGCGCGTGCACGCGCACGCGCACACACACACGTATTTGATGTCATCAGAGGCATCCAGCAGACTCCGAAATCGTCCACACACACACACTCACACACACACGCACGCATGCATGTACACGCACGCACGCACACGCACGCACGCACACCCACCCACGCGCAGGCGATGCACCGCGTGATCATGGGCCTTTCCCACAAGGACCTCATGGAGCTGCCGGCGATCAGCAGCTCGCCAAACTCACAGGTGAGGCGTCACACTTTGTCTCACTCTCTTTCACTGTCACACTTTGTCTCTCACTGTCACACCACTGGCACACTGTCCAACAAAAGAGCGCCCACCAAGCTGCCGGCAAGCAGCAGCTCGCTCAATAGTAGTATAGCTTGACATTATAGTGCCTATAATCCAGGGGGGGGGGGGGGCAGAAAACACAAGAAATGGAACGCATGATGGAATCTTGTCTTTTTGTTGAGAATGTTCCAAAACCATCCGAATTTTTGAATTTGGACACCTGGGGGGCGAGATATGAGGGCTTCAAGCTGGGCGGGGGGGGGGGGGGGGGGGGGTCCAGAGCTTTCTTCGGAGGGTTCAGCACTTTCTTTCCAGTGGGCTGTTTTGGACGGGAAAACCACCATTGGAACCGCCTTGATGACAGGAGCACGAATCCACTCTAAGAAGTGACCCTGGGTTATAGGGTGGGGGGCAACACCCCCTCAACGCCCCAACTCCCCCGCGTGCTCCCTTCGGTGCGCCAAGTGCTCGGAAGGGATTTTAGCAACCTTCATGGATTGAGATGGGACTGACGCCATCTGAACTTCCTTGGAGAGCACAGCAAAACACCTCAGGAGAGTCAACCCTGAATCTGCCTGGAAAGTGTGAACTGGGGGGTCCACACTCCTTGGTGGCGGCCATCGGAGCCATAGCATGGGTGCATTTGGGGGGGTATTTCAGTTATCTTCTGGCGACTTAGACATTGCGATGGAAAGCCCTCACTGTAAGCAAGCCATGCACATTGGTCCCGGCTCCATGCATGGAGTATTTTGTGAGATTGGGGGGGGATGGGGGAGGGGGGTAATTTTTTTTTGCATCATGTGTTCCAACATTTTCTTTTCTGCCCCCCCCCGTGCCTATAATACTATAGGTTAGCTTAATAGCAGCTTATGTAATACCATTAACAGGTCGCACTGTCTCTCATCGTCACGCTGCCACACGCTGTCACACACTGTCACCCCCGTCAACCTGCCAAAACGCGCACACACACTAATTTTGACAGCTGTCGGCCTGTTCCAAAGGGTTTATGCAACAGCTGTTCTTTGCTAAGCTGCCACTGAGTTGAGCTGGTCTGAGTTGGAATAGGAGACGACAATGAGACGGCGAACTGGCAGCAATTGTATTCTCTGTTACTCGTGTCGCTCGCCCGATGCAGGACCGGACGAGGAAGCTAGCCGGGACGGTCAGTGACCTCGCCTCCCCCTATCAAACTACCGGACTAAGAAAGACCTTCCATCTTCCCGCGTGTGCGTGAAGACCTTCTCCCCCCCCTCCCCCGCCACTAGTCTTCCTTCGCCGCCTTGGGCTTAGCCCCGAAACGTGCCTTGGACGCCGTAGTCTCTTGACGCCTGCGGTGGTTGGTGTCTTGGCGCTGAAGGTGAGGGTCGGGTGGTGGGAAACTAAGACGCTGTGGCTGTCGTCACAGTCGTAATGAATGCTTTAGGCTTCCTTAGTATGAATCAACAGGATGAGGTACCAAGGAAGGAGGCCAGGTTATACCTAGCCCTCAGTTCCACCTTAGTGTGAACTGAGTGCTATGCAGGAACTCTATTTTTCTGCTCATGTCCGATCTCCGTAAACTACGATCTACGATTTAACAGAAAACTGTACATCTCATGCGCCATCGAAGGCGTCCGACAGACTGTAACATCGACCACCACACATGCACGCACACACACACACAAACCCGTATCCCCACCCCAGCTGTCCCCTGCAGCCGACACGCACTGCCTCTCATTGTCACGCTGCCACATGCCATCGCACTGTCACCCCCGTCAGCCTGCCAAAACACACACACACACACACGCACACGCACACACGCACACACACACACACACACTCACACAAACCCGTATCCCCAACCCCCATACACACACGCACACACACACACACATACACACCCGTACCCCCACCCCAGCTGTCCAAGCTCATTGCAGCATCTGCCGTGGCCTCGTGGTCCGCATCAGCAGTCGTGTCCTCGCCACACGCACCAACGTCGACGGCGGCGCTCGACAGGTCTGCTCCGCCGCCGCTGGCGGGGAGCCGCGGCAGCGGCAGCGTGGCGGGCGCGCGCCCGGGCACGGGCTCGTCGCACGTCGGGGGGGGCAGCACCGCGGGGAGCAGCCTCTGGGAGAGCCTCGACTGCGCGCGCGCCGGCCGGGGGGAGGGGGGCGAGGCCAGCGCGACGGCGCCGCTGCCGCGGGCGCTGCTGCCGCCGGAGCAGCAGCCGCAGCAGCAGCGCCCGATCGCACGGACGAGCGCGCCCGGGACGTGCATCGACAGCATTGACAGCGTTGTGGTGGGGCGCCAGGCACCGCCGCAGTCCGCGCCGAGCGATGACCCGGCGCAGCAGCAGCAGCAGCAGCAGCAGCACGCCGCCAAGAGCGTCGACATTGGCGTGCACCGCACGGCGTCGTTCAAGACGCTGCGCGAGCTGTACGACCAGGCGCAGCAGCAGCACGACAGCGGCGGGCTTTTTGAAAAGGCGCGCACGCCGCGCGGCAACGGCGCGGACGGCGCGGGCGACGGGGGCGTGGCGCCACCGGCGCCGGCGGCGCGCGGCGCGGCGAGTGTGTCCGCTCCCTCGCCGCTGCCGCCGCTGCCGCCGCCGCCGCTCGCGCCCGCACCCCAACCCGGCGTGGCACCCGTGGCGGCAGCGCACCAGGCGGCGCCTAAGCCCAAGGCGCGCGCGCTGCCGCGCCGCCGGGGCTCCTGCCTCCGGCAGGACAGCATGCTCGCGCTGCTTGCGTCGACGCTCGACGGGACGCGCCTGGTAGAGCTCGCGGACGTCGAAGGCGGGTGCAGCCCGGTCGGAAGCGGCAGCGTAGAGCGTGGGGGCGACTGGTGGCCGGAGCGCTCGCAGTCGCACGTGTCGTCCACCCCCCTGTTCCACAACCAGAGCAGCAGCCTGCTGCACACCTCGCAGCCAGGCGGCTGCTCGCCGCCCACTGGCCACACGCCCAGGCACACGCGCACCTCGACCGAGATGTACGAGCACTGGCAGCCACGCACGCAGGCGGTCGTCGCGTGCGGGCGGCCCGCGCCCGCGGCCCGTGCTGCCTCGAGGAGGAGGAGGAGCAGCGGCACGGCGATGCTGCTGATGAGTGGCAGCGGCAGCGGCGGTCGCGGCAGCGGCAGCGGCGGTGCGGGCGGCAACAGCAGCTGCTTCAACAGCTCTGGCTCGCACATGGTCATGCCCGTGCCCACATCCGTGCCTGCGCCCATGCAGCATGACAGCAGCAGCCCGCACGACGGCAGAGGCGGCGAAGGCGGCGGGGGCAGCGCCGCCGCTGTCCCCTACCCGTACGCGCGCGACGGCGCCCACCACACGCCCGCCGCGACGGCCCGCCTGCCGCTGCCCCAGCGCACCACCTCGGAGGTGTCGACCGCCGACCTCGCGTGGCTGCTCGTCTGCCGCGTGTTTGGGACGTCGCCCAGCACGCACGTGCTGCTGCTCGCGGCGGCGTCGGGCGTCATGCTTGCCGCGGTCGGCTGCCTGCTCGCCCTCACGCTCCTGTCACTTGCGCTCGTTGTGCACGCCGGGCGCACGCTGTGACCTTCGGACCCACACACACACAGAGAGAGGGGAGTAGAGAGGGGACAGAGAGCGTGGCACGCCGCGGCGGCCGGCTGCCTGCTCGCAACTCGACGCTCGTAGAGAGCACATGACGACGGCCGCTGCACGCACACGAGGAACGCGTTGGGACTGGCAGACGTGCGCCCAGACGCTGTGTCGCTCGTGCGCGTGACGCCAGTTGGGGCGCGCACATTACGACGGCCCGCACACAGAGAGTGTGGAAGTGGTAGTTACACGAGCCATCATGGGGCTGCTAGCAGAATGCCAGACAAGCAAGGCCAGACGCAGGCAGAGAGGGGAGTTTTTCTGGTGCCGCGTCACATTGACTCGCACCGCTCCGCGCGCGCGTGTCCACCACTACTAGCAGCTCCCTAGCTCCCTCCCATAGTGTCAGACACCACAGTGACTTGACTTGCCGTAAGTGGTGATTTCTCAATTTTGCCTACTATCTTATGCCGTTGGTTTTGCTCTAGAGAGGGTCAGACAATGCTGCTGTTATACTCGCCAAACTTGTACTTGGTGACCCCCCCCCCCCCGCCCGGCGGCAGTCCTGGAACGTCAACAAAAATAGGACCAGCAAACGAGTCGACTATCGTGGCCGTTGCCGCACTGCAGCGCAGCCAACACATCGTGGCGAGGTGGGCCCCGATCACTGCTGCCGCAACACCGCCACCGCAAGCAACATGCTCGAGCAATGGTGCGTGCGGGAAGCGGCGGCGGCGACAGGGGCGTGGCGGCAGTGGGCAACGCTAGGCTAGCCACATCTGCTGCCATGCTGCGCGCCTCCTCCTTGTCGATTGCTGCACCCTTGCCCCGGCCCCCCGGCCCCCTGCATTGAGGTGGCTGGCCTGAGTCAGCCACGCGAGTCCCCCCCCCGACTCCACGGTCGGCCAGCGCCCTTCGCCACCCAGTGGCGGGAGGCAGCCCTTGGCGCGCCACTGCGTGTGGCTCTCGTGCGGGGCTCACGCGCGCACCCTCTGGCCGCGCGCGCGCGGCGCCGCCACCGCCTCGTCCTCGGACCCCTCCCCCTCCTTGGACGCCTCCCCCTCGGACTCCTCCCCCGACGACTTGGCACCGCCGCGCTCCTTGGCCTTGGCCGCTGGGGCGCGGCCGCCCCGCGTCGCGCGCGGCTTCGCAGCCTGGTCGCGCGTGCGTGCACCAGTGGCGTCCCCGCGCTTGCCGCCGGGCGCCGCGGCGGCGGTGGCCGTTTCGTAAGGAACGTCGTCGCAGATGAGCGCACCGTTGGAGAGGCCCTGGGCGCGTAGAGTGTGTGTTTGTATATGTGTGTGTGTGGGGGGGGGGGGGTCAGAGGCGCCAGAGGCGCACACGCGGTGGCGCCTCGTCGGCGCGCGTTCCCGCTAAGCGCACGCACGCGTGCACACAGTGCAGACGCATGCACGCGCACACGCCGAGGCGGGCACGCTCGCACACAGACAGGCACGCGCAGACATACACGGACTCGAGACGCACACTCAGACGCTCACTCGGGCACACACTGGCAAATACTGAACTGGCTTCATGTTGTTTGAAACGGCCAATGGCTCTAAAACACAACACATCAGACATACCGCAGTGTGGCAGCCACGACATGCCTTTGGGTGTGGAGCCTGCACTGTGGTGCTGCTTGCTTGGTGCCCGCCACCGCGTGTGGGTGGCGCTTCCGTGGGCTATTTTTGTAGCTTGACCCTTTTGGTGGGCCTCGTGCCTGCTCTCTCAAGTCCCGCTGGAGCTTTGGAACCGAACGTGTGACCGCCGGCAGTGGATTGTAAAACAACTTCATGATGCATTCATCACAATGCATTCATAATGCATTCATAAGGGGGGGAACGTGTCCCAGCTATGGGACAATGCACCCTTCGAGGAACACTAGGACCGTTGTGATGCCTATTGCCCGACACACCTTGATGAGCGCCTGTAGCTGGTCGTCGGGCAGCGGCGCGCAGTCGGGCGCCTCCAGTTCGCCGAGCCCGTCGCGGTACCTGCGCATGATATGTGAGCGTGTGTTGAGAGGCAGTGTGTGCTGAGGGTGTGCGAGTGCGTGATGAATGACGGTCTGTCGCGCGCCAATCATGGCGCATTGGGCCCGTGCTGCCGCGCAGTCGGGCGCATTGGGCCCGTGCTGCGAGCAGTCGGGCGCCACTTTGCCGAGCCCGTCGCGGTACCTGCGCATGTGATAATGGTGGTGATGGATTTAACGGTCTGCCGGACTCCCATCATGGCGTATTGGGCCCGTGCTGCCGCGCAGTCGGGCGCCTCCACTTCGCCAAGCACGTCGCGGCACCTGCGCATGATGTATGTGAGTGTGTGTTGAGAGGCAGTGTGTGTTGATTGTGTGCAAGTGTGTGATGGATAACGATCTGTCGCGCGCTAATCACGGCGCATTGGGCCTGTGCTGGCGCGCAGTCGGGCGCCTCCAGTTCGCTGAGCCTGTCGCGGTACCTGCGCATGATATGCGAGTGTGTATTGAGAGGCAGTGTGTGTTGAGGGTGTGCGTGTGTGTGTGCGAGTGTGCCTGTGTAGGATTGCGGTACCTGCGAATGACATGAGCGAGCGTATTTACAGAGACGGTGTGTGTGAGTGTGTGCCAGAGTGTGTGTGCCAGAGAGTGTGTGCGCATGCGCGTGTGTGTTGGATCGCGGTAGCAGATGGGAAGGCGATCGGCCTCGTCACGGGCAACCAACATGCAGAGCCTTATCAACAGCAGAGGAGCAATAGGCTGCGACCTTCCCATCTCCGCAGCCACGGTGTCGGCCGAGCGCTCTCTCAGCGAGCAGCAGCTCCCCCCCGCCCCCGTGGCAACCCCTGCGCCACAACCCACTTAAAACCAGCTGTTTGTTTGCTGCAGCAAGACCCACCTCCGCAGCGTGCCCACAGCCACGGTGTGTCGGTCACCGGGCCGAGCGATCTCTCAGAGAGCAGCAGCCCCCCCCCCCCCCCCGTGGCAACCCCTGCGCCACAACCCACTCAAAACCAGCTGTTTGTGCTGCAGCAAGACCCACCTCCGCAGCGTGCTCACAGCCACGGTGTGTCGGTCACCGCGCCAAGCGCTCTCTCAGCGAGCAGCAGCTCCCCCCCGCCCCCGTGGCAACCCCTGCGCCACAACCCACTTAAAACCAGCTGTTTGTTTGCTGCAGCAAGACCCACCTCCGCAGCGTGCCCACAGCCACGGTGTGTCGGTCACCGGGCCGAGCGATCTCTCAGAGAGCAGCAGCCCCCCCCCCCCCCCGTGGCAACCCCTGCGCCACAACCCACTCAAAACCAGCTGTTTGTGCTGCAGCAAGACCCACCTCCGCAGCGTGCCCACAGCCACGGTGTGTCGGTCACCGGGCCGAGCGATCTCTCAGAGAGCAGCAGCCCCCCCCCCCCCCCCGTGGCAACCCCTGCGCCACAACCCACTCAAAACCAGCTGTTTGTTTGCTGCAGCAAGACCCACCTCCGCAGCGTGCTCACAGCCACGGTGTGTCGGTCACCGCGCCAAGCGCTCTCTCAGCGAGCAGCAGCCCCCCCCCCCGCAATGGCAACCCCTGCGCCACAACTCACTCAAAACCAGGTGTTTGTTTGCTGCAGCAAGACCCACCTCCGCAGGGTGCCTGCACCCACGGTGTCGGTCACATCACCAAACGCACGCTCAGCGAGTAGCAGCCCCCCCCCCCCAAATTAGCCAGTGCCACCAGCACTAAACTCAAACTAGGATGCCCCGGGGACTTGGGTGTTTTAGATCAATAGGCTGCGACCTCCCCGCCTCTGCAGCGTGGGTGACCGCAGCCGCAGTCTCGGCCACAGCACCGAGCGCTCTCTCGGCGAGCAGCAGAGCTCAGCCCCCCCCCCCCCCGGGGCAGCAGCCACCAGCACTTCAACTCAGCACCAGCACCAGCAACACCCGCGCCCCGCACCAGTTACCTATCCAGCGCTCATAACCAACAGGCCCTTACCTCCTGCCCCAGCACCGAGCGCACGCTCAACGAGCAGCCCACCCTCATGGCAACCCCTGCGCCACAACCCACTCAAAACCAGCTGTTTGTTTGCTGCAGCAAGACCCACCTCCGCAGCGTGCCCACAGCCACGGTGTGTCGGTCACCGGGCCGAGCGATCTCTCAGCGAGCAGCAGCCCCCCCCCCCCCCGTGGCAACCCCTGCGCCACAACCCACTCAAAACCAGCTGTTTTGCTTGCTGCAGCACCACCCACCTCCGCAGCGTGCTCGCAGCTGCGGCGTCGGTCACCACGCCAAGCGCACGCTCAGTGAGCAGCAGCCCGGCGCGCAGCCTGCGCTGGTCGACCGCGCCGGCGCCACCGCCGCCCGCGTCTGCGTCGTCGGTGTCGGACGGCTTGGGCGCCTGCGTGTGCGTGCATGTGGTCGATGTGTCAGTCCGTCGGACGCCTGCGCTGGCGCGCAGCCTGCGCTGGTCGACCACGCCGGCGCCACCGCGGCCCGCGTCTGCGTCGTCGGTGTCGGACGGCTTGGGCGCCTGCGTGCGCGCGTGTGTGCGTGGTAGTCGTCACAGCCTGTCCACGCGCCTAGTCGGCGTAGCATACCCGTGCTTGCATGTGGGCCCTCGATGGTGCAGCCTGTCCAAGCGCCGATGCCGACGTATTCAATCTGTGCTTCCGCGTCCTGCATGCACAGAGGCATGCGGGGCGCGTGTGTGTGCGCGGGCCCTCACACGAGCCCTCCCCCACTTCAGCTTGGCCGTGTGCCTCGTGGCCAAGCCCCCCCCCCCCACGCACACACTCCGCACCCCATCCCCCCCCACACACATTCAGCGACAGCGTGCACAGCAGCAGCTTGGCCGCCTCGCGCTGCAGCTCCCTGCCCTTGGGGCCGGCGGCCTCGGATGCGCCGCGGTCGGCGAGCATGAGCAGCACGCGCAGGGACAGCTGCTGGCGTGCGCTGTCTAGATTGGAGGCTGCGCAGAGCGGTCAGGGGTAGGTGCTGTTGTAAGTAGAGAGAGGGCGGTGCATGTGTGTGTGCGTGTGCGTCACGTGGTGTGTGCGTAAGTGAGGGGGGTGAGGGAGGGGGGACGCGCCGCGGTCCGCGAGCATGAGCCGCACGCACAGGGGCAGCTGCTGGCGCACGGTGTGCAGGCGAGAGGCTGTGAGGGTGGACCCTAGGGGCCCCTCGTGTGTGTTCAAGTGACGCTCTCTCACCAAGTGTGCAAGATGCTCTCCCCCCAAGTGTGCAAGGCGCCAGTGATTCCCCTGCGAGCCGTATACCGCTCCGAGCCGGATTTCCCATTTCCCAGAAAACTACCCCACACTTAGTGACTGAGGGCGTGGAGCGATGCGTGGGAAGGCTCTTGCCGAGAGCAGCACAACGGCATGCATTGCATGAATACCCGCTGTGTATTGTGCCTGGTATGAGCGGTCGAAGTTGCTGGAGTCGGCAAAAAACTTATGACTAAAATCCTTCCCAGGGACCACTGCAAGGCGCTCTCTCACCAAGAGGGAGGCTGTGAGGGTGGGACCTAGGGTGTGGGACAAGTGTGTACAAAGTACAAGTCAATGCTCCCACAGCACCCTTGGACATCTGAGACCCCCAAAAGGCATTCATGGCTTGCATATACCCCCACCAACATGCTGGAGGAGCCACGGGTGGTACTGAGGTGCCATAGGCCTTCCAAGCCATGGAATGCACATTTGGCTGACAAAAGCGCGTCCCGCGGGGGGTAAAAACTGCTGTACACTCTCACAGAAACCTGTGATGCAGCTGGAGATGGGTCTGCGACTCTTGGCCACGGCTGCTTTGCAACACAAGCTTTGGGCCCTTGGAGCGACGGTGGTCACAGCTCTGATTTACTACAAGATCCACACATTCTCACGAAAAATCAAACAAAATATAAGTTAAAAAAAACATAGCTTTGGCGGCAATTTTGAACTGCTCAAAATCAAATCCATGTCGTTGCCGAGTAGCGGCAGACAGAGGAGAGCAACAGCTTTCCAACGAGCCGCCCCACGCCTGCAACAGATCAGCACAGCTCCCATGGCACGCTTTGGGGAATATGGTGATTTTGGCACTATTTTTAGTACCAACCACAAGCATTCGAACACTAGGGACCTCTAGAGGTGTGTTAAAGTGACGCTCTCTCAACATCTGTGTGCGCCGACGAGACAGCCGCAGCGTCCCCCCCCGCACGCTGTCACAACCACACTCATGACACTGCAAACAACATGACGCGCCACGCGCAGAACAACAGCACGGAAAACGCTGCACGCCAGCCTAAACATAACTACTACCAATACCCTGGGGCATCCTAGCTGTAGCCCCCCTAGTGACGCCTCCTCACCATCCGTGCTGACAGATGAGACAGCCGTCGCGTCCAGAAGCTGCGACAGGTAGCGGCACAGCGCCGCGCCGGCGCCGCCCGTCTTCCTGCCGCCACCGCCAGGCAGGCGCGCGGCGGCGGCGATGGAGGCCGCACCGACCTGTGAGGGGTTGGGGTTGGGGTTGGGGTTGGGGTTTGGTAAGAGTTCAGGGCTTCGGGTTGAGAAGGCGGAGATGAGTGTGTAGTGTGCCTGCCCCCCACCGCCAGGCAGGCGCGCCGCGGCGGCGATGGGGGCTGCACCAACCTGCGCGTGTGGTGTGTGTGTGGGTGAGACGGGGGTTAGTAGGCGGAGGTGTGTGTGTGTGTGCATGTGTATGTGGTCGAGGTGTGTGTGTGGCGGTGTATGAGTGCGTCTTCCCGCCATCGCGCGGCAGGCGCGCGGCGGCGGCGATGGAGGCTGCACCAACCTGCGCGTGTGGCGTGTGTGTGTGTGTGTGAATGAGGGGGGACGGGGGTAGTAGGCGGAGGAGTGCGTGTGTGTGCGGTGGTGCCCGCGCCGCCCGTCTTCCCGCTGAAACCGCCAGGCAGGCGCGCCAAATGCGTGTCTTGCTCAGTCCGGCAGGCGCGTGAACGTGTGCATGCGTACGACTTGCATGGGGCTTTGAGACCACCACCCGCCTCTTCACTGCTGAGGTGCCCCCCCCCCTCCCCCTCGCGCGTTTGAGTGTGCGTGTGTGCGCGTTTGCGTGCGTGTGCGTGCCTGTGCACGCTTCCCCTGCTTCATGACCTGCCCATCGTACACCCCTCCATCTGTAGACACCGCTGTGTCACGCATCCTGCCTTGATTGATCCTGCTGGAGCTTTGAAACTGATTCTGAACTCCGGCGTGTAATTGAACCACCTCTTGTTGTCGCCCCCCCCCCTCCCACCGCCGCCCACACCAGCACCTCTGCCAGGCACGCGACATTTGAGCCAGCTGCGCATACTCTCACACACTCTCTCTCAAACATACACATACACACACACGCACATGCACACACCCCTCTACCAGACGCGCGACATTGAGCCAGCTGCACAGACACTCACACACTGTCACGCACACTCTCACACACACTCACACACACATGCACACACGCACACACACGGACACACCCCTCTGCCAGGCGCGCGACATTGAGCCAACTGCACATACGCTCACACAATCTCACACACACTCTCACACACTCTCACACACACATGTACACATGCACACACACGTGCACCTCTGCCAGGCACGCGACATTTGAGCCAGCTGCACATACACTCACACACTCTCTCTCACACACATGCACACACGCACACACACGGACACCCCCCTCTGCCAGGCGCGCGACATTGAGCCAACTGCACATACACTCACACACTCTCACACACACTCTCACACACACATGTACACATGCACACACACGTGCACCTCTGCCAGGCACGCGACATTTGAGCCAGCTGTGCATACTCTCACACACACTCTCACACACACACATGCACACATGCACGCACACGCACACACCCCTCTGCCAGGCGCGCAACATTGAGCCAACTGCACATACACTCACACACTCTCACACACACACATGTACGCATGCACACACACGCGCACCTCTGCCAGGCACGCGACATTGAGCCAGCTGCGCATGCACAGACAGACACACACAGCTGCCAGGCCAGCTGCGCACACACACACACACACCTCTCCCAGACACGCGACGTTGAAACAGCTGCGCATACACTCACACAATCTCTCACACACACACGCATCCATACCTCTGCCAGGCGCGCGACGTTGCGCCAGCTGCGCGCGACAAACTGAGAGAAGAAAAGCGTCATTGCCTGGCGCGCGGGCGGCGTGGCCTCGAGTGCGGGGTGAACCTGCGCACGTGTGTGTGTGTGTGTGTGTGTGTGGTCGATTATACAGTCCGTCGGACGCCTGTGTGTGTGTGTGTGTTTAGGGTTGATGGCGTCAGGGGAACTCGGAGAAGAAAAAGAGAGACAGTGAGAGAGAGAGGGAGGGAGAGAGAAAGAGAGAGAGAGAGGGAAGAGAGAGAGAGGGAAGAGAGAGAGGGAAGAGAGAGAGAGGAAAGAGAGAGAGAGAGAGAGAGAGAGAGAGGGAAGAGAAAGGAGTGAGAGGGAGGGAGAGAGAAAGTGAAAGAGAGAGAGAGAGAGAGAGGGATAGGGAAGAGAGAGAGTCAGTGAGGGAGAAAGGGAAAGAGAGAGAGAGTTAGAGCCATTGACTGGTGTGTGGACGGCGCATCCTCGAGTGCGGGGTGCACGCACACACTCACCTTCAGAAGCAGCTACGACAGCCCCCCCCCCCCCCCACACACACAGCAGTAGCAGATGAAAAGCACACAAAAACACACACACACCTGCAGCAGCAGCAGCTGCTGCGACAGCGTGCACACACACCAGCAGCAAAGCACACTCACATGCACACAGCAGCAGATGCGACAGCACACACACACACTCACACACACATACGCGCACACACTCACACCTGCAGCAACTGTGACAATTGTGACATCACACAGACACATACGCACACAGCAGCAGATGCAACAGCACACACACACACATGCCTGCAGCTGCAACACCACGCACACACAAGCACCCACCTGCAGCAGCAACAGCTGCGACAGCACGCGCTGCGCAGTCGTGTCGTCCATGTGGAGTACCTGCCGTGTGTGTGCGTGTGTGTGTGTCTGTGTGTGTGAACGTGTGTGTGTGTGTGTGCATGTGTGCGTGTGTGTGCGTACATGTGTCTTTGTGTCTGCATGGATGGCCGCCCGCCTTCAAACGATAGATACCACAGATCCACCCCACCCACCCATCCACCCCACCCGCCCTCCCATTCAACGCACCCAGCTAGCCAGCTAGCCAGCTCGCCACCCAACCCCACCCACCACCCATCCATCCAATTCATCTTGCTCACCTGTCCCGTGCTGGCTCACTGCAGCTTCTGGCGCAGGATCAGCGACATACCCACCCACCACCACCACCACCACCACCAAGCGCACCCATTCATTTATCAGCACCAGCCCCCTGTGGCATCCACCACCACATGCAGACCGTGAAGCCTGGTGGAACATCACCCACCACCCACCCACCCACCAAGCGCATCCATTCATTTATCCACCAGCATCAGCCTCGTGCAGCTCCTGGTGGAACATCCATCCACCCACCCAGCCACGCTGTGTGGCCTTACGGGTTCTCCCAGTAGAGCCCCCCTAGACTTTTAGCCTAGGCCTTAAGCCACGCCCCGGGGTCCTCCGGGCGTACATGTAAAACCTGTAAAACACCCACCCCCACCCACCCCACAAGCGCATCATCCATCCATCCACCAGCACCAGCCCCGTGAAGTTTCGGGTGGAACATCCACCACCCACCCACCCGCCCACCCACCCACCCACCCACCAAGCGCATCATCCATCCATCACCAGCACCAGCCCCGTGAAGCTTCGGGTGGAACATCCACCACCCACCCACCCACCCACCAAGCGCGTCCATCCATCCATCCACCAGCATCAGCCCCGTGAAGCCTGGTGGAACATCCATGCACCCACCCAATTACCGACCCATCCACCCACCCACCCACCAAGCGCATCCATCCATCCATCCATCCACCAGCACCAGCCCCTTGAAGCTCCTGGTGAAACATCCATCCATCCACCCGCCCACCAACCCATCACCACCCAACCACCACCCACCACCAAGCGAATCCATTCATTTATCCACCAGCACCAGCCCTGTGGAGCTCCTGGTGGAACGCCCATCCATCCGTCCGCCCACCCACCACCCACCCACTTTGGCCTGACGACAAGAGAGACAAGGCGCAAACGCACGCACCTGCCCCATGCGCGAGCTCATCTGCTTCTGCAGCTCATGGTGGAGCATCAGCCTGCACAGTCCCTCGACCAGGACGGCCATGAGGGCGCACGTGTCCTCGTCGGGCTCGCTGCATGCGTGTGTGTGTGTGTGCGTGTGTGTGTCTGTGTGTGCATGCGTGTGTGTGGTGGAGCATCAGCCTGCACAGTCCCTCGACCAGGACGGCCATGAGGGCGCACGCGTCCTCGTCGGGCTCGCTGCACGTGTGTGTGTGCGTGTGTGTGTGCGTGCGTGTGTGTGTCTGTGTGTGCATGCGTGTGTGGCGGAGCATCAGCCTGCACAGTCCCTCGACCAGGACGGCCATGAGGGCGCACGCGTCCTCGTCGGGCTCGCTGCATGCATGTGTGCGTGTGTGTGTGTGCGTGCGTGTGTCTGTGTGTGCATGCGTGTGTGTGGTGGAGCATCAGCCTGCACAGTCCCTCGACCAGGACGACCATGAGGGCGCACGCGTCCTCGTCAGGCTCGCTGTATGCGTGCGTGTGTGTGTGTGTGTGCGTGCGTGTGTGTGTCTGTGTGTGCGTGCGTGTGTGTGTCTGTGTGTGCATGCGTGTGTGTGGTGGAGCATCAGCCTGCACAGTCCCTCGACCAGGACGGCCATGAGGGCGCACGCGTCCTCGTCGGGCTCGCTGCATGCATGTGTGCGTGTGTGTGTCTGTGTGTGTCTGTGTGTGTGTGTGTGTGTCTGTGTGTGTGTGTGTGTGTGTGTCTGTGTGTGTCTGTGTGTGCATGCGTGTGTGTGGTGGAGCATCAGCCTGCACAGTCCCTCGACCAGGACGGCCATGCATGTGTGCGTGTGTGTGTCTGTGTGTGTCTGTGTGTGTGTGTGTGTGTCTGTGTGTGCATGCGTGTGTGTGGTGGAGCATCAGCCTGCACAGTCCCTCGACCAGGACGGCCATGAGGGCGCACGCGTCCTCGTCGGGCTCGCTGCATGTGTGTGTGTGCGTGTGTGTCTGCGTGCGTGTGTGTGTCTGTGTGTGCATGCGTGTGTGGTGGAGCATCAGCCTGCACAGTCCCTCGACCAGGACGGCCATGAGGGCGCACGCGTCCTCATCGGGCTCGCTGCATGCATGTGTGCGTGTGTGTGTGTGCGTGCGTGCGTGTGTCTGTGTGTGCATGCATGTGTGTGGTGGAGCATCAGCCTGCACAGTCCCTCGATCAGGACGGCCATGAGGATGCACGCGTCCTCGTTGGGCTCGCTGCATGCATGCGTGTGTGTGTGTGTGCTGGTGGTGAGGGGCAGAGGCAGCAGCGGTTTGTGCGTGCTCACGGGTGTGCGTGTGGTGTGCGGGGGTGAGGGTGGGGGGGTAGATGTGCGTGCGTGCGTGCGTACGTTTGTGTGTGTGTGTGTTTGTGTGTATGCGCGCATGTGTATGTGTGCGTGCGTGCATTTGCGTGTGTGTGTGTGTGTGTGTGCGCGTGTGTGCATGTGCGTGTGTGCACGACGCGGTATGTGTGGTCGAAAAGCCCACGACGCAACCCCACCTGCTGCCCCCCTGGCAGTCCCCCACCAGCTGTGCCAGTCGGTTCAGCAGCAGCAGCAGCACGACCGAGCGCACACACACGCACACACACACACAAACACACACGCGCCATCAAAGGTGTCGACGGAGTGTAATACCGACCACAAACACGCCCACCTGCTGCCCCCCTGGCAGTCCCCCACCAGCTGTGCCAGGCGGTCCAGCAGCAGCAGCAGCACGACCGAGCGCACACACACACACACACAAACACACACGCGCGCCATCAAAGGTGTCGACGGATTGTAACACCGACCACAAACACGCCCACCTGCTCCCCTCCCTGGCAGTCCGCCACCTGCTGCGCGAGGCGGTCCAGCAGCAGCACGATAGAGCACACAACACACACACACGCGTCATCAAAGGTGTCGACGGATTGTAACACCGACCACAAACACGCCCACCTGCTCCCCTCCCTGGCAGTCCGCCACCAGCTGCGCGAGGCGGTCCAGCAGCAGCACGATAGAGCACACAACACACAAACACGCGTCATCAAAGGTGTCGACGGATTGTAACACCGACCACAAACACGCCCACCTGCTCCCCTCCCTGGCAGTCCGCCACCAGCTGCGCAAGGCGGTCCAGCAGCAGCACGATAGAGCACACAACACACACACACGCGTCATCAAAGGTGTCGACGGATTGTAACACCGACCACAAACACGCCCACCTGCTCCCCTCCCTGGCAGTCCGCCACCAGCTGCGCAAGGCGGTCCAGCAGCAGCACGATAGAGCACACAACACACACACACGCGTCATCAAAGGTGTCGACGGATTGTAACACCGACCACAAACACGCCCACCTGCTCCCCTCCCTGGCAGTCCGCCACCAGCTGCGCGAGGCGGTCCAGCAGCAGCACGATAGAGCACACAACACACACACACGCGTCATCAAAGGTGTCGACGGATTGTAACACCGACCACAAACACGCCCACCTGCTCCCCTCCCTGGCAGTCCGCCACCAGCTGCGCGAGGCGGTCCAGCAGCAGCACGATAGAGCACACAACACACACACACGCGTCATCAAAGGTGTCGACGGATTGTAACACCGACCACAAACACGCCCACCTGCTCCCCCCCCTGGCAGTCGGCCACCAGCTGCGCGAGGCGGTCCAGCAGCAGCATGATAGAGCACACACACACACACACACACACACCTGCTCCCTCCCTGGAAGTCCGACACCAGCTGCGCGAGGCGGTCGAGCAGCAGCAGCACGACCGACCGGGGCGGCAGCGCGCCGGGAGGTATAGGCTCCACACCTCCCACACCGTCCACACCCCCGCCCGGTGCCACACCCACAGACGCCTCCTCGCCCTCCTCGCCCTCCTCCTCGGCAGATGCGTACTCGCTCTCCTCCTCCCCGTCCTCCTCTTCGTCACCCTTGGGGCTCGGGGCAGTGGCTGCTCGTGCGCTGCGCGTGCCACGCCGCCTTGCCTGTGTGTGTGGGGTGTGCATGGAGTGTGTGTGTGTGTGCATGTGTATGCGTGTGTGTGTGTGTTTGCGTGTGTGTATGTGTGTTGTGCCACCTTGCCTGTGTGTGTGTGATCATGTGTGTGTGTGTGCGCGCGTGTGTGTGTTGTGTTTGTGTGTGTGCTTGCATGTGTGTGTGTGTGTGTGCATGCACGCGTGTATGCGCGCATGCTACGCCGCCTTGCCTGCTGTGCCAGCCCCTGAGCACCCGCCTTGTCAGCGTGCGTGTGCATGCGTGTGTGTTTGTGTGTGTGCATGCGTGTGTGTGACTTTCGCCTCGACGGCGTCTGCTGTGCGCATGCTGTGCTGCCGCACCTGCTGTGCCTGCCCATGAGCGCCCGCCTTGTCAGTGTGTGCATGCGTGTGCATGTGTGTGCATGCGTGTGTGTTTGTGTGGCACGTGTATGCGTGCGTTTTGTGTGTGTGTGAGTGTGTGCACGCGCGTGCATACACGCGTGTATGTGCGCAAGCTACGCCGCCTTGCCTGCTGTGCCTGCCCCTGTGCGCCCGCCTTATCGGCGCGCGCAGCCGCAACCGCCGCGCCCGCCACGCGCGTGCGCCCAAGCATCTCGGTGACCTGCGCGCGATCAGATGTGTGCGTGTCTATGTATGTGGGGATATTCATACTTCCACACAAGCACATGCTCACGCACTGTGAGCACACACTTTCACACGCGCACATGCTCACACACTCTGTTAGCGCACACACACACACACGCACGCAGTCTCACACACGCACGCACCTCGTCGACCGCCACGTCAGCAAGCGGCGCCGCCACTGCGCCGTCAACGCACGACTGCGCATGTGTGTGTGTGTGTTTGTGTGCACGTGTGAGTCTGTGTGTGCGCGTGCATGTGTGTGTGTGGTGGTGGGGGGGGCACTGCGCCGTTGATGCACGACTGTGTGTGCGTGTGTGTGCGCGTGCATGTGTGTGAATGTGTGTGTGCGCGCATGTGTTTGTGTGTGTGCACGCGTGTGCGTGGGGGCGGGAGCGGGCGCCTCCACTGCGCCGTCAACGCACGACTGCACATGTGTGTGTGTGTGTGTATATGTATGTGTGTGTGTGTGTAGGTGTGTTTGTGTGTGGGTGTGTGGGGGGGGGCCACTGCGCCGTCGATGCATGCCTGTGTGTGCGTGTGTGTGCGTGTGCCTGCGTGTGTGCCTGCGTGTGTGTGTGTGTGTACGTGTGTGATCGATGTCAAACAACTCCAGCGTGTTCAGGCGCCTGTGCGGACACCCAAACCCCAAACCCACGCGCACCTGGCCACAACAGCAGCGCCCCGACCAGACCGTCTGCCGTTGCCTGCACACACACACGCACACACACACACACACGCACACATACACACATGCACACACACACGCGTGCGCATACACACAAGCACATACACACACACACACACCTGGCTGTGTGCTAGCAGCGCCCCTACCATCCCGTCTGCCGCAGCCGCCTGCACCCCAGGGCTCCCTTTCACACACAAGCCGTGAAGGCCAGTCGCACACACACACACACACACACACACACGCACACACAGACACACACGCACCTGGCCGTGCACAAGCAGTGTCCCAACCAGCCCGTCGGCAGCAGCCGCCTGAACCCCAGGGCTCGCGTCGGCACTGAGCGCAGCCGCCAGCAGGGCTGCCGACGACGGGAGCTGAGAGCGTAGCGCGGGGCAGATGGCCACGCTGGCGAGGCCTCGCGCGGCGTACGTGCGCACCTGCAATGTGTGTGTGGGGGATGGGGGGGGGGGAGAGAGGGAGAGAAAGTGAGAGGGAGAGATAGAGAGAGGCAGAGAGAGAGGAGAGGCAGAGCGAGGGAGAGGCAGAGAGAGGGAGAGAGGCAGAGAGAGGGAGAGAAGCAGAGAGAGGGAGAGAGGCAGAGAGAGGGAGAGAGGCAGAGAGAGGGAGAGAGGCAGAGAGAGGCAGAGGGAGAGGTAGAGAGTGTGAGAGAGGCAGAGAGAGAGAGGCAGCAAGAGTGAGAAAGAGGCAGAGAGAGAGAGAAAGCGATGTGTGTGCATGTGTGTATGTGTGTGCAGGCGACGGCAGCTGCGACCGCAGCGCGGTGCAGACTGCCACGTAGGAGAGGCCTCGCGCGGCGCACGCACGCAGCTGGAGTCTATTTGTGTGGGGGGGGGGGGAGCTTGCTGGCATGCTTCAGTGTGTGTGTGTGTGTACGTGCGTGTGTAGGGTTGGCCCGGACCATATACATCAGGATGTATCTGAGATGTTTCCCTACCACAGCCCCCTGTATTGTTACCCTGGCAGTTCAAGCTACACCCACAGTGTAATGGCCTTGTTACAATGCAATACAATTCACGCGACGATGCAGCACATCCACGGTCGTGTGCGCGTGCTGCAGCCCAGTGATGTCCTTAGCGCCCCCGCAGCCCCCGCTGCGGGGCTAAACCGGGAAATTTGTGGGGAAACTGCTGGGGCGAACCGCGGGGATTTCGTTCCGAAAAGTGTGACAAATGGACAATTTCCACACTTTTCCGCAAAAAATCGCCTCCTGCGAGGGCACCTTGGCATGTTCCCTCGAATGTTGCGGGGGCAAACAGGACATTCTTGGTTTCCTTAAGGACACCACTGCTGCAGCCCCTTGAGCAGCAGCATGTTGGAGAGGCGAGAGTGTGTGTGTGTGTGTATGCGTTTGTTCCAGCCACTGGAAAAACAGCAGCAGCAGCACCCACCGTCACGTGCGCGTGCTGCAGCCCCCCGAGCAGCAGTGTTTGCGGGAGGCGAGAGAGAGGGAGATCACATCAGCGTGCGGTTTGCGTGTGCGTGTCTGTGTGCGTGTGGTCGATTTTCCAGTCGGCCGGACGCTTATGTTGGCGTATTAGACCACGCTGTGTTTGTGAATGGTAAGCACCCACCGTCGTGTGCGCGTGCTGCACCCCCCCGAGCAGCAGCGTGTGCGGGAGGCGAGAGAGAAGGAGGTCACATCAATGTGCTGTTTGCGTGCGTGTGTGCGTGTGGTCGATTTTCCAGTCTGCCGGACGCCTCTGTTGGCGTATTAGACCTCTCTCTGTGTGTGTGGCAAGCCCCCACAGTCACGTGCACGTGCTGCAACCCCCCGAGCAGCAGCGTGTGCAGGAGGCGAGAGAGAGGGAGATCACATCAGCGTGCGGTTTGCGTGCGTGCGTGTCTGTGTGTGCATGTGGTCGATTTCCAGTCTGCCTGACGCCTCTGCTGGTGTATTAGACCACGCTGTGTGTGTGTGTGGTAAGCACCCACCGTCGTGTGCGCGTGCTGCGGCCCCCCCAGCAGCAGCGTAGGTGGGAGAGGCGAGAGAGAGGGAGGTCACATCAGTGTGCGGTACGGGTGCGTGTGTGCGTGTGGTCGATTTTCCAGTCTGCCGGACGCCTGCCGGACGCCTCTGTTGGCGTATTAGACCTCTCTGTGTGTGTGATAAGCACCCACCGTCGCGTGTGCGTGCTGCAGCCCCCCGAGCAGGAGCGTGTTGGAGAGGCGGGATAGCGCGGCGCGCGAAGCCGGTGAAAGCTGCGCTGAAGTGACGCCAAAGTCCAGCGCGCGGCAGGCGTAGGCGAGGGCCTGCGTGTGTGTGTGTGTGTGTGTGTGTATGTGGGTGTTGGGGTGTATGTATACGCGCATGCACGTGTGTGCGGGGTCCAAGGGGGGCGCGCCGGCGACAGCTGCGCTGAAGTGACGCCGAAGTCCAGCGCGTGGCAGGCGTAGGCGAGGGCCTGTGTGTGTGTGTGGTCACCGGGGGCGTGCGATGCCGTCGAAAGGTGCAGCAGGGGCCACCGCCGCCCTCGCCCTGCCTTCCATGCCAGCCGCCGTGCCCGCATTCCACACTCACTCCACACGCACTCCACACCCACAATCCGCACTCCGCATCCACACCGTGTACACTCCACACCCTACCTGAAGCAGGGGCGGCGCCGACGCCACCGCGCCGATGTCGCCCTCGCCCTCCACGCCACCTCGGCCACCCACCCCATACCCACACACCCACCACACACCCACGATGTGTGGAGTCCCACACTTGCCTGCAGCAGGGGCTCGGCCGACGCCGACGCCACCGCGCCGATGTTGCCCTCGCCCTCCATGCTCTCCACCTGCGCGTCAGAGCGCGTTTTGTGCGTGTGTGCGCTGTTACTGGGGGCTGCCGGAGAGTCAAGCGAGCACAAGTGCAGATGCACACACCCACACCCACACACACATGTGCACGCACAAACACACACATGCGTGCCTGGAAGCCCGCCTCACGGGGCAGCTCCCTCAATCCCACGCTTAGGATACGTACTGTAAACTGTAAACACACACACACACACACCAGCCCCCCCCCACACACACACGCACACACACTGGTCTTACACGCCAACATAGATGCCCAACGGACTGTAAAACCAACCACCCACACGCACGCACCAGCCCCCACGCCACCGCCGCGCCCTCCACAAGCCTCGCCCCCCCCCCATACCCACCCACCCACACGCACGCACCAGCCCCCCCGCCGCCACAAATACGCCAGTAATATGTCTTTTATAGGTATGCCAGCAAATGCGTCCACGGGCGTTAAAATTGACCACACACGCACCGCGTACACACTATATGTCCTGGAGGACACGCTATATGGCGGGGAGACCAAGCTCAGCGACGAGACCCTGAACCAGCTGGAGAACGATGTAGCGGCGTTTGAGCTCACACGCGCCACAGAGGTGGACGAGGCGCACGGGCGCCCCCCTGACCTGGCTGAGACGGAGGCGTGTGTGCGAGCGTTGCGCTCGGCCGCCGCTCCGGGCGGTGACCAGCTGGACGCCATGCTGTTGCGGTGCCCACCTGCCATCGCATGGCTCCACCGGGTCATCATCGCCGTATGGCGGTCGGGGAGAGCCCCGAGGGAATGGAAAACTGCTATTATCACACCGTTATATAAGGGGAAGGGTCCGCGTGACTCCCCTGGTAACTACCGCGGTATAAGCCTTCTCTCTATTGCCGGGAAAGTGTACGCTGCCATACTTCTGCACCGCGTCTCCACGCAGGTTGATGGTCAGTTGCATGAGGCTCAGTGTGGTTTCAGAAAAAGCAGAGGCACTGTTGATGCAATTTTTACTCTGCGCTCGCTGAGCGCGGCACATGCCGAGTACAAACAATGCATGGCTGTGGCATTTGTCGACTATTCTAAAGCTTACGATTGCATAAACCGTGCGGCACTGTGGAGAGTCCTTAGATTATATAGTGTTCATCCGCACATTATTGATCTGTTGGAGGATCTTCACACCAACACCGCAGCTGCCGTGCGGCTGGCTGGGAAAATCGGGCACGAATTCCCGTGTCGTCTGGTGTGCGACAGGGGTGCGTCATTGCTCCTGTGTTGTTCAATGTTTTTATTGACCACATAGTGAAAAAGGCGCTAGACATGATGCCAGAGGGGGCTGGCGTGTCAGTCGTGACCCGAGCCGGCGGCTCTGTGTTGTCGTCGTCGGTTGAGCGCATAGTAATGCTGATGTATGCCGACGATTTATGTTTGTTCTCGCATGACCCAGCTCAGTTGGCGCTTATGCTGAAAATCCTTGACAAAGTGTCCTCTAGCTTTGGCATGCAAATCAACGCCGCCAAGACAGAAGTGATGATTTTGCCAGCAGATTTTGACGCGGATCTGCCCACGTTTGCGCTGACTGGTGGTGAAGTGAAGACCGTCTCTGCATTTAAGTATCTAGGGAGTTGGATAACCCAGAGTGGTGGTGTGGAAAAGGAGATCGGTGTGCGTGTCGGTCGCGCGCTGGGCGTGTTTGCGTCTTTTGATAAGATTTGGGCCAGCAAGAAGATGCAAGTGCAGTCTAAGATGCGGGTTTACAACACTTTCGTGCTGCCCCACTTTCTGTACGGCTGCGAAACATGGGCCCCTACTAAAACACAACTGACTCGATTGGAGGTTGCCCACTCTAACTGCCTTCGTCGCATTCTGGGTGTGCGCCTGGTCGACCGGCACAGATTAACTTATATTCGGCAGGCGTGCGACACTGAGCCAATTGAGAGCCTTGTGGCAAAGCGATCAATGCAGTGGCTAGGCCATGTGATGCGCATGCCGGCTTCTCGTCTTCCTCGTACGACTTTTGACTGCACAATGGATGTGGCTCGGCAGCAAGGCCGGCCTCCAGCCTCCTCCCGACACTATTTTCTTAAGCTACTGATTCAGCAGCTAGGCGAAACTAGTGGCACTCGTTCTGATTGGAAGACTTTTTCGGACACGGCGTTTGAGCGTGCTCAGGATAGGGTCGGGTGGAGAGCCGTGGTGTACGGTCCGGCTGCCCCTCAGGCGCCGGCCCCTCCACCACGGCGGTCAAGTAGATTGGCAAGCGCCACTTGACCCCCTATCCCCTAGAAGCAGTTAGGACCTATTTTGGAGGCGTCGCACAATAGCTCTCCTTTTTGCTCTGGGACTACACGTTGGCAGGCAGCCGGCTGGTGGCTACCGCCCCTCACAAGTAATTGTTAGGGCCAGAACTGGACTTGGGTCTAGGCGGTGGTACTAGGACTAGAGGTAGTCTGTGCTGGAAAGCCGATGTAACTGTAACTGTAACACACGCACCAGCCCCCACGCCACCGCCGCGCCCTCGGCGAGCCTTGCCAGCTCGCGCGCTGCGTCGCTGTCGCTTCCGACGACTCGGCGCACCAGGCGGCACACGGCCGCCTCCCAGCGGTCGTCACCACCTGTGGGTTTGGGGTTTAGGGAATTGTGGGTTTAGGGTTAAGGGTTGGCTGGTTAAGGGATCAGGAGCGTAGGGCTACGGCGGCACTGGAGGAGAGGGACGCTCGAGGCGGCACGCGGCCGCCTCCCAGCGGTCGTCACCACCGATGGGTTTAGGGTTTAGGGTTGACTGTTTAGGGATAAGGAGCGGGGCTGTATAGAGACCCGGAGTGGGCTAAGGCGGGTATTGGTGGAGAGGGACGCTCGAGGCGACACACAGCCGCCTCCCAGCGGTCGTCACCACCTGTGGCACAGGGCAGGCCCGGTGTGTGTGTGTGGGGGGGGGGTAACTGAAGTGTGGGTTTAGGGTTAAGGGTTAAGGGTTTAGGGCTGACTGTTCAGAGATGGAAGGCGGAAGGCTTGGGCGGCACTGGAGGAGAGGGACGCTCGAGGCGGCACGCGGCCGCCTCCCAGCGGTCGTCACCACCTATGGGTGTTGGGTTTTAGGTTTTAGGGGTTTTAGGTTTAGGGCAAGGGCGTGCAAGCCTCGCCAGCTCACACGCTGCGACAACTCGGCGCACAAGGCGGCACACGGCCGCCTCCCAGCGGTCGCCACCACCTGTGGCACAGGGCAGGCCCGGGGGGGGGGGGGGGGTAACTGAAGTGTGGGTTTAGGGTTAAAAGGGTTGACTGTTCAGAGATGGACGGCGTAGGGCTCAGGCGGCGTTGGAGGAGAGGGACGCACCAGGCGACACACATCCGCCTCCCAGCGGTCGTCACCACCTATGGGTTTGGGGTGAACTGAATTGTGGGTTTAGGGTTGACTGTGGAGTTGTGGGTTTAGGGTTTAGGGTTAAAGGTTGACTGTTGGGGGTTTAGGGTTGACTGTTTAGGATTGACTGTGGATTTGTGGGTTTAGGGTTTGGGGTTGACTGTTTAGGGATCAGGAGCCTAGGGCTAAGGCGGCGTTGGAGGAGAGGGACGCTGGAGGCGGCACGCGGCCGCCTAGACAAGCAAGCAGTGGTCCCTGGGAAGGATTTCAGTAATTAGTTTTTTGCCCGCTCCGGCAACTTTGACCGCTCATACCAGGCACAATACACAGCGGGTATTCATGCAGCGCATGCCGTTGGGCTGCTCTCGGCACGAGCTTTCCAACGCATCGCTCCACGCCCTGTCCCACTGAGTGTGTGGTGGTTTTCTGGGGAATGGGAAATCCGGCTCAGAGCGGTATACGGCTCGCAGGGGAATCACTGCAAGCAAGCACAGGGTGTCAATAGGGTTAAGCAAGGGCTTGGGGTTCATGGGTTTCCTCTTAGGGATACGGGGCATTCAGGCGGCATTGAAGGAGAGGGGCGTGTGAGGTGTGTGGCCGTCACCGCGGCCTGGCAGTCTGACCGCAACCCTCTCTTTCTCGCTCTCTCTTTCTCTCTCTCTCGGCGTAGAGGGCCTCCTCTATCTAGAGGTAAGGTGTGTCACACACAACTGTAAAATCCATCATCAGAGGACCCACCCAGGCCAGTTGCAGGGCTACAAGACACGATCCCACGGGACTGTGAACCCCGGCCCTGCCCCCACGGGGAGGTAGTCAGATCTGGGGGCCGAGTGCCCTGTCTAGGTCCAGCCCCGACCCACTAGCCCCCCACCACCAAGTAGCCAGCCCCCCGTCTGTAGCGCTCGGGCGGTTGACACCGAGCAAGATTGAATACGCTGCCTATAGGTGCGTCACACACGACTGTAGAGTCTTTCATCAGGGGGATACCGTAGTACCGCTTGCCTTGCCGCCACTTTATAAAAGGAGGCATTTGTTTAGAATTTGGGCAGGCACGTCCTCGGAATTATTGAATCGGCAAGGCAAAGCGGTACTACAGTTCAGGACTGTAATTAGAGATTCCAGTAGGACCCACCCAGGCCAGCCGGGTGGTAGCCCGTGTCTGAGCCGCTCGTCGCACGCGGGCCGATCGTGATCAGCGCTACTCAATGACCGCCGTCGCAGCCATATTGAGTGACCCCTATTAAGTGTGTGTCCCTAGCTTACACAAGGTTAGATTTTTTTGGGTTATGACCCACCCAGGCCAGCCGGGTGGTACCCCGTGTCCGAGCCGCTCGTCGCCCGCGGGTCGATCATCACCAGCGCATCGATGACCACCATGGCCGCCTGTGTGTGTGGGGGGGCGTGTGTGTGTGTGTGTGTGTGTGGTGGTGGTGGGGGGGGCATCCGTTTGCTCGTCATGACCAGCGCCTGCATGACCACCATTGCCAAGGAGGCCTGATGAAAACAATTTTGCATATGTATGTCATTTGTATGTGAGGGTTGATTTGTTTGCGGAACCACGTGGTAGTTGTTAAAGCCAGAACTGGCGGTGGTACTAGGACTAGAAGGTATGGTCTTGGCTGGAAAGCCGATGTCAGTGTTACCGAGTACTGGCCGGTGCGTCCAGTAGACGCACTCGGACGCTACAGCTTGACGCTTCCCTGTCAAGAAAGAGCCACGCGTTGACATACCTGCCCGCTCGGTCTATCCGCCCAGTCGACGCGAGCGAACGCTACAGCCAGCCGCTGCCCTGTCAAGAGTGAGCCACGTGCTGACCTGCCTGCCCGGCCTAGGGTTTAAGGCTCAGGACTCAGGGTTCAGGGTCTGAGTGAGCCACGCTTTTTGACTTGCCTGCCTGCTCGGCCGGTCCGTCCAGTCGATGCACTCGGACGCAATGGCCAGCAGCTGCCCCGCGGTGAACCACGACGGCTCGTCGTCGTCGGCGTCGCGTGAGGGGAGGAGCACAGACGACGAGGCGAGGTGCAGCAGGCCGGAGGCTGTTGGAGGGAGGAAGGCCTCCAGTGCCTGCGTGTGTGTGTGTGTGTGTATGGTGTGTCAGGGGGGGGGGCAGCAGGGCGGAGGCGGTGGGAGGGAGGAAGGCTTCCTGTGCCTGCGCGTGTGTGTGTTTGTGTGTGTGTGTGTGTGTATGGTGGGGGCAGTTGCGTCGGTGACGGTGGGTGGAAAGGCGGCACTCACATCGTGACACGCTGCCGCCTGCGCCGCCAGCGCCACTGCCGCCTGCCCCGTCGCGCCCGCGGCACGCCCGCTCGCGTCTGCCGCTGCAGCGGCCACGCGCGCGCACGCGTAGCGCCACACGGCCGCCTGCTCCGGCGATGGGGCCCCACCCTCCTGCTGCTGCTCCTCTGCGGGGGAGCCTGGATGTGTGTGTGTGTGTGTGTGTGTGTGGTTTGGGGGCTGTGGTGTGGTGTGTGGCGGTGAGTTGGTGTGGCGGTGTGTTGGTGTGCAGGTGGCGGTGGTGGAGGCGTGCGTGGTGGGGGCTGCCTGCGCGCGTAGCGCCACACGGCCGCCTGCTCCAGAGGCCTGCATGGGGCGTGCGGCGGCGCGAGGGGTCATGCGCCATGCCTGCTGCTGCCCCCCTGCTGCTATTGCTGCTGCTGCTGCTCCCCTGCTGCTGCTGCTGCCCCGAGTGATCCCCACCATCAGTTGTAGCAGAAGCAGCAGAAGCAGCGGCCTCAGCAGCAGAGAACAGCGACGCGCCGCCTGGGCGCGCGGACGCCTACCACAAATCCTCAACCCCGTACTCCTGATGCTACCCCGAGTGAGCCCCACCGTCAGCTGTAGCAGCGGCCTCAGCGGCCTCAGCAGCAGAGCGCAGCGACGCGCCGCTCGGGCGTGCGGCCGCCTGCAGCGCGCGCGTGCAGTCGAGTGCGCCCTCTGCCTCCAGGGCTGCGAGCGCTACGTCCGCAGCCTCTGCGCACATGTACAGAGTGAGAGAGAGGCCAGGTCGGATCGATTGCGCATGCATGCATAGATAGATGTGCAGCACGCGTGCAGTCGAGCGCGCCCTCCGACTCCAGGGCTTCGAGAGCAAGATCTGCGGCCTCTGCGTACGTGTGCACAAGCACAGAGAGAGAGAGAGAGAGAGAGAGAGAGAGAGAGCAGAGAGTTAGAGACAGGGGGAGAAAGTCAGATCGATTGCGCATGCATGGCAGCACGCGTGCAGTCGAGCGCGCCCTCCGACTCCAGGACTTCGAGCGCCAGGTCTGAAGCCTCTGCGTACGTGTGCACAAACACAGAGAGAGAGAGAGAGAGAGAGAGAGCAGACAGAGAGAGACAGGGAGAGACAGATTGAGGGAGACAGATGTGGTCGGACTGATTGCGCCTGCCGTGCAGAGCGCGTGCAGCCCAGGGCGCCTTCCAAATCGAGGGCTTCGAGAGTGAGGTCTGCGGCCTCTGAGCGCACAGATAAGAGGCCAGATCGGATGAAATCAACAAGTCAGATTATATTGTCTCAAACACGCACACCTGTGTTCAAACAAGAGAGACAGACAGAGACAGAGAGGGAGAGAAAGAGAGAAGGGTGCGGGACGGGTGCGGGACGGGCCCCCCATTTTCTTTTGCGGACGTGTCAACCATGCACGGCTGGACACCAGGGCGCCCATAGCACTCGTATGCTCGCTCGCCAGGGTTGGGTGCGCACTGCACAGTCTGCAATGAGTGCGAGGCCGGCAGCCTCGGCGCGCGTGCACACACACACACACACATTTTTCCTGTCATCTCGTGATTGATTGTGCATGGATAGGTCAGGTTGGGTGCCCCTGCAAACACACACACACGCACACACACGCACGCCCCACCTGCGTGCAGTTCCGGCTCAAGCAGCGCCAGCAGCGCCACTGGGTCCTTTCTGCAGTCAGTCTCAAACCACCTGGCGCGTGCACGTGTGGCATAGGAGGATGTGGGGCACGTCATCTGCACGTCATCTATAAAAAAAAAGTTTAAAAAACGTTTTTTTCTTTTCTTTCTCATTTGGCTATATCCCAGCTGTTCCCTGCTGCCTGGCTGGGTGTCCTGTTCCCTCCTCCAGCTCTGAAAACCTGCACATGTCGCATAGGAGGATATATGGGGCACGTCATGAATCTCAGGGGCGAATTGTCTCGTTTGGCTATATCCCAGCTGGTCCCTGCTGCCTGGCTGTGTGTCTTGCCCCCTGTGTTGCGATGTGCGTGCGTGACTGCTATGCCCTGCCTGTTGGGTGGGTCCCACCACGATCACCATCATGCGTGTTTGGAGGGGGCACGAATAAGCCACACACACACATACACACACACGCGCGTGCCAGCTTCGGACCAGCTTCCACGCCTCCCTCTTCACAGCTTCCACACGGTCGCGCAGCCCATGGCGCACACACACACACACACACACACACGTGCGTGTGCCACCTTTGGATCAGCTTCCGCGCCTCGGCCGGTCGCGCAGCCCGTGGCACACACACACACACATACACACCTGTGAACCAGGGCTCACAATCGCAAGCCTCACGCGCTATCAAATGAGTCCAAAGGACTTCAAAATCGGCCAAACACGCACACGCACACAAACACACACACAGCACCCTTGGACCAGCTTCTGCGCCTCGGCCTTAACAGCTTCCTCTCGGTCGCGCAGCCCGCGGCACCCACCCACCCACCCACCCTCACACACACAAACACACATCGGTGAACGAGGGCTCACAAGCAAACGTCACATGCGCCATCAAATGAGTCCGAAGGACTGTGACATCGACCAGAAACACGCACCTTCGGGCCAGCTTCCGCGCCTCGGCCGTCACAGCTTCCACTCGGTCGCGCAGCCCGTGGCATACACACACACACGCACATACACACACACACACCACCATCACCTTCGGACCAGCTTCCGCGTCTCCGCCTTCACAGCTTCCACGCGGTCACGCAGCCCGCGGCACACTCACACACACAAACACACACACACACATGTGAGCCAGGGCTCATAAGTGCACGTGTAATGCGCCATCAAATGCGTCCGAAGGACTGTGACATCGACCATAAACACGCACCTTCGGACCAGCTTCCGCGCCTCCGCCTTAACAGCTTCCACTCGGTCGCGCAGCCCGTGGCACAGCAGGTCCACGCGCCACATGATTGAAACAGCCGAGGCGGGGAGCTGGGCCAGGCGCGTGTACACGGCCGCGCGCACCTGTGTGCATGTGCGTGTGTGTGAGTGAGAGAGGACGTGTGTGTGTGTGTGTGTGTGTGTGTGTGTGTGTGGCGCCACCTGATGGACACAGCCGCAGTGGGGAACTGGGCCAGGCGCGGGTACACGGCCGCGCACACCTGTAGAGAGAGAAGAGTGTGGTGGTGTGTGTGTGTTGGAGGGGGCTGTACCGCATGCACCTGTGTTTGTGTGTGTGTGCGTGCGTGCGTGCGAGAGGATGTGTGTGGGGGAAAAAGAGACAGGCAGACTTAGGGTATGTGTGTGTGAGAGCGCGCGTGCGTCAGTGCAGCGCTCCAGAGCTAGGGTTGAGGTTTTAGGGCTTCGGGTTCAGGGCTTTGGGGTGAGGGCTTTGGGTTTAGCGCTCCAAGGCTAGGGTTTAGGGTTTAGGGCTTGGGGGTTAGGGCTCCAGCCCACCTCTGGCGCAGTGTCACTGCGCAGCGCTCCAGAGCTAGGGTTGAGGGTTTAGGGCTTGGAAGCCCTAAACCCTCCACCCTGGCTCCCAAGGGGTTTAGGGCTTGGGGTTAAGGGCTTCAGGACACCAATGAGCAGCCTCTCTATGTGACAGTTTCACTGCGCAGCGCTCCAGAGCTAGGGTTGAAGGTTTAGGGCTTGGGGTTTAGGGCTTGGGGTTCAGGGCTTCAGGACACCAATGAGCAGCCCCTCTATGTGACATATGTGACAGTGTCACTGCGCAGCGCTCCAAAGCTAGGGTTGAAGGTTTAGGGCTGGGGGTTTAGGGCTTGGGGCTTTGGGGTTTTAGGGTTAAGGGTTTTCCAGGCTATGGTTTCAGGACACCTCTGCTCCAAAGGTAGGGTTTAGGGTTAAGGAATAGGGCCCAGCTAGGGCCTAGGTTTTAGGTTGATAGGGTGTAGGGTTTTATCGCAAGCTGCTGTTTCAACCCACCAGGCCAAACTTGAAAAACACCCAAACACCAAAATGACATGCTGGTCGAAACCGTCGCATGGGACGCTCCGCCACTGGTAATGCATGCGAGGCCCCTAGAATGGATCGCTAGTGTGTTGAGTGTGCGTGGGGGGCGTTGGGAGGCGCCATGCGGTGCGCTTTGGTGTCGGTTGTAGTCGACAACTTGCGCCTGATGTCGCCCCTCGCGCCTCATGCGCGACGCCGACTACGGATGAGGGTTCTCAATCGACAACTCTTCATTCCTTGGGCACTGGGGTGCTGGGGCTGCCCGCATGCGGACCTCGAAAGGGTGAAATTTGGTGTTTTCGCGTTTTCGTGTTTTTTAGGTCTGGGTTGGGTTGAAACAGCGACTTGCGATAGGTTCAGGGCTTCCAGGGCTTTGGTACCAGGACACCAGCCCACCTCTGGCGCAGTGTCACAGCGCAGCGCTCCAAAGCTAGGGTTGAGGGTTTGGGGCTAGGGCCAAGGGTCTAGGGTTTTGGGGTTTTAGGGTTTTCCAGGCTTTGGTTTCAGGACACCAACCTCTGGCGCAGTATCAGCACAGCGCTCCAAAGCTAGGGCGGGCAGCCCACCTCTGGCGCTGGGCGGGCGCTCCAAAGCTGGGCGGGCAGCCCACCTCTGGCGCAGTGTCACTGCGCAGCGCTCCAGACCTAGGGTTGAGGGTTTAGGGCTTGGAAGCCCTAAACCCTCCACCCTGGCTCCCAAGGGGTTTAGGGCTTGGGGTTCAGGGCTTCAGGACACCAATGAGCAGCCCCTCTATGTGACAGTGTCACTGCGCAGCGCTCCAAAGCTAGGGTTGAGGATTTAAGGCTTGGGGTTCAGGGCTTGGGTTCAGGTCCGCCAACGGGCAGCCCACCTCTGGCGCAGTGTTGGCGCAGCGCTCCAAAGCTAGGGTTTAGGATTTGGGGGTTTTAGGGTTTGGGGGTTTTAGGGTCTAGTGTTTTCCAGGCTATGGTTTCAGGACACCAGCCCACCTCTGGTGCAATGTCGGCACAGCGCTCCAGAACAGCCGGCAGCGTGTCGTCCGTCAGGGGGAGCAACGACACGATCGACGTGCGCACGGCCTGCGCGCGTGGGTGCGATCAGCAGCAGCAGCAGCAGCAGCAGCACATGAACGAGGTGACGCCCAGTGTGTGTGTGTGTGTTTATTGTGGGAGCGACAGCGCGGTCAACGCGCGCACGCCTGCGCACGCAGGTGCGGTCAGCAGCAGCACACGCAGCACACGCACAAGGTGACGACTAGTGTGTGTGTGTATTAGGAGGGCGATGGCGCAGTCGACGTACGCACGGCCTGCGCGCGGGTGCGATCATCATCATCATCAGCAGCAGCAGCAGCAGCAGCATACGCACGCGGTGACGCCAAGTGTGTGTGTGTGTTTATTGGTAAAGCGATGGCGCGGTCGACGCGCGCACGGCCTGCGCGCGGGTGCGATCAGCAGCAGCAGCAGGTCACGCCCAGTGTGTGTGTGTGTGTATGTGTGTGTTTATTGGAGGCTGTGGGTGTGTAGCGTAGTACATGCGGCTGCACAGCACCAGCAGCACATGTGCACACACACACACACACATACACACACCACACACACACACACATGCACGCGCGCACATGCACACACATAGGTAGTAAAACACACACGCATGCACACACACATACACACGGACACGCGCGCACATGCATGCACATATGTAGTGAAACACACACGCATGCATACACACACGCACACACACACACAAACACACGCGTGCGCACGCGCACGCACACACACACACACACATGCACACACACACTGCATCTGCGTCCACTCAGCTTCCACTCACACCAGCAGCGTGCGCACACACACACACACACACACACGCACACACACACACGCACGCACACACACGCACCTGTGTCCACTCAAACTCAACGCACGCCAGCAGCGCGTTGACAACCGTGCACACACACACACACACATTCACACATTCACACCGCACCTGCGTCCGCGCAGCCTCCACTCACGCCAGCAGCACACACACACACACACAGGGACACACACACACACGCACAAACACACACCTGCGTCCGCTCAGCTTCCACTCACGCTAGCAGCGCACACACACACACACACACACCTGCGTCCACCCCAACTCAACGCACACCAGCAGCGCGTCGATAACCGTGCACACACACACACACACACGCACCGCACCTGTGTCCGCTCAGCCTCCATGCACGCCAGCAGCGCGTCCACGCCCTCCGACTGCTTTTCGGCCGAAAGCATCGGAAGCAGCGACACGAGCGGACCCACGGCGCAGCGCCGAACCTGTGTAAGCATGAGCGTGTTTGTTTGCGTGTGTGTGTGTGTGTGTGCGTGCGTGTGCGTGTATGTGTGTGTGTGTGTGTGTGTATGTGCCGACTGCTTTTCGGCCAAGAGCAGCGGAAGCAGCGGGTGTGTGAGTGTGTGTGTGTGTGTGTGTGTGTTTCTCTATAGCGACGAGTGGCCACCCGCTATTGACAGACGCCCTGATGCAGACCTCTGGAATGATATCGCTGCTGTCTATGTAACGGTCTGGAATGGAATGGAATGAGTGTGTGTGTGCGTGTGTTTGTGCGTGTGCCGTCGCCACACCTGTGTGCGAGTGCGTCGGAGGGAGGGGGGGGGGGGGGGCAGGGGTGTGCGCGCGTGTGTTGGGGAAGGGGGCGGGAAGGAGGGAAATATGAGCGGCCGCCGTGTGCGGGGTCGGTGTGCCCACACGCCAACCAGCCAATGCTCCAACCACACGCCAACCGTAGCATCAACTAGTATGCCATCCAATTCAGGATGCCACTGTGGCTCGCTGGCTTCCGGACCCGCCGCTCGCGTGCACGCGCGCCACGTGCGGCTGTTGACGTCCTGCTGCTGCATACAAGCACCTGCTCCAGGCACTCGGCCAGCCCTTCTGCACAACCCCAACCAACAACACAACCCACCACACAATCAATTACACAACCTCCTTGCCATCGAGGCGCTGCGTCAGCACCTGCTCCAGGCACTCGCTCAGCTTGTGCGCACAACCAACACAACCCCAACCAACCACACAACCAACCACACAACTAACCTTGGCGTCCTTGTCAATCAGCCGCTCTATCAGCACCACCTGCAGGCGCGGCCCCAGATCTTCGTCGGCGCATGCCCGCTTGTGGCCCAGGACCGCGGCCATGAACGTGCACGCGCGCAGACGAACGACGGGGAGCAATGACAAGGAGGCCTGTGCGTGGGTGGTGTGTGGCAGGGCGGTGGTGGTGCTGTGCCGTGCGTGGTGATGGTGTCGCAGGGCAGGGCAGGCAGACGTGGGGCCGCCCGTCGGCCGCCCAAGCGCAATGCCGCCCGCCCTCATGTGCGGTGCGTGTGTATGGGGCCTGGCTGCGGCCGTGCAAGGCGTGGTGGCTGCGGCCGCGCAAGACATGGCGTGGCATAGTGTAGGTGGGCCATAAGCACGCGCACACCTCTGCCAGGTCAAACAGGATCTCCTCAATCATGCCATGCGAGCTGGTGGTGCCCATGGGGCTGCCATCTGCCGCGGGCGTTGCCGTGGCAGCTAGCTGCCCCAGGAACGCGCAGATGCGCGGGATGTTGAGCGCGTCCTGCAGGGCATGCAAGAGGTGGCAGTCGTAAGGGGTGCATGAGCAACCGGGTGCATGGTCTCCATGCAAGCTGTTGCGTCACCACCCACATCTGGCGCGTACAGCACGCGCGCGACGCGCGAAGAGATGCGCCACGACTGCGCCTGGACTTCCTCGCTGCTCGCGTCGCGCAGCACGCCTGCCCACAGCGAGACAGCCAGCTTGTGCAGGCCTGCGGTGGAGCTCGTCTCAAGCGCATTTTGAAATCCAATGCCCACGTGGTCGACCATAACCAGGGGCGGCATTGCGGTAAACGTGCTGCACTGCAGAGACACAGCTGTCGTGATTTAATCAGAAAAGTGTGGACCAAAGTGTGTCATTCCAGGGACAGGCCTGAGGGGGGGAAGAGCTGGGGGTGGATTAATGTCCACAACATCCCACCAACCACACACACACCACACGCGCAAACTCATGCCGACAAGGTAAGACGCAGCTGGGCACAAATGACTGGAGGCGAGAGCTGCTCCTCTGCGCAGTGAATGGCTGTGGCCCATGCTGTGATGCGGCTGCTGTTGGCAGGTTACAGCTGTGTGCTCCCGCCGTTGGTGCATTCCAGTGTACTGCCGTGTGACGCATACGCCTTGAGATATCCCCAAACAAACCCAATTTCAAAAGCAGGCGGGTTGAAACTAGAGTGTGACAACGGCGGCATTCTAGGCGCCGTCTGTGGGCGACTGGCCCTGTATGTGAGCAACTGCTGGTCCATCAATAAACCCGCTGCTCATGGTCAACACCTGCACACTTTGGTCAACCTGTTTCAGGGTGGGGAGGGGGGGGCCACTGTTCTCGCTGCCATGGCGGCCACGGCGGGCCATAGAGGTGCCATGGAGGCACCCATGGACGAGGCTTCTGTCAGCAATGAACATCGCCCAGCGCAAGAGCGCCCGCATGGACGATGCGGCGTTTGTCGAGACATGGCCGCTGATTGAGCAGCATTTTAGAGATGCCCCCGCTGCCATGGACGCCAAGCTACAGGAGGCGCCTTGCCAACAACCGCCGCGCGCGTCGGCGCTGTCACTCGCGCTCTCCCACAGGGGACAGGTCGCTCTTCTCATGGCCTCCGCAGGCCAGGCTTCTCACCCCCCCCCCCCCCACGCAGGGCTAGCTGATGCAGCACCATGGCCGCTGAAGCCTCCGCAGGCCAGGCTTCTCAACCCCCCCTCCCCCCCCCCGCAGGCTAGCTGATGCAGCACCATGGCATCTGAAGCACGTTTTTGGCCCTGGCAAGGGCAGCGGTGACAGCTTCACGTATCTCGTCACTGCTGCCTCCAAGCACCTCCAGTGCCTGTGCTGCATACCACTGCACCTCAGCTGGAGAGCTGGGCCCCGACAGCAGCACCAGTGGAGGGATGGCTCCAGCGGCGGCAATCGCGACCGCATTCTCGGTGTTCGCACCAAGGATGCCGAGCGCCTCTGCTGCCATTAGGTGCGCGTCAGCCGACGATCCAGGCCTCAGCAGCTGCACCAGAGGGGGGATGGCTCCGGCGGCAGCAATGGCGACCGCACTGTCGGCGCTTGCAGTAGCCAGAATGCCGAGCGCCTCTGCAGCAAACTGTGCCACATCTGAAGAGTCGAGCAGCTGCACCAGTGGAGGGATGGCCCCAGCAGCAGCGACCTCGGCTGCAATCTCGGAATTTTGGATGAGAAGGCTGGTCAACGACCCTGCTGCGTTCAGCTGCACCTCAACTGGAGAGCTGGACTCCAGCAGCCGCACCAGAGGAGGGATAGCACCGGCAACAGCGATGGTGGCCGCGGTCTCGGCGTGCAAGCAGAGCCCCATCAGCGCCCCTAATGCGGTCTCCTGCGTCTTTGATGGGGAGCGACGCCCCAGCAGCTGCACCAATGGATGGATGGCACCGGCAGCAGCAATGGCGGTCGCATTTTCAGCGTCCTCAGCGAGGGACTCGAGCACCCGCGCTGCAGACTGCTGCCCAGGAGGTTGCATGCCATGCCTCAGCATCTGCACCAGTGGGGGGATGGCACCGGCAGCAGCGATCGTGACCGCATTCTCGGGGTTGTCGGCGAGGCAGCCCAGAGTCGCGGCCGCTGCCATTTGCAACGGATCTGATGAGCCACGCCCCAGCAGCTGCACCAGTGGAGGGATGGCACCGGCGGCAGCGATGGTGCCCGCAATCGAAGCGTCCTTCGCGAGTCCCATCAGTGCCCCCGCTGCCATCTCCTGCACCTTGACTGCACAGGTAGGGCCAATCAGCTGCACCAGCGGGGGGATCACACCGGCGGCAGCAAGCGCCTTGAGGCTGTCTGGTTCCTGATCGAAGCAAAGCGCGATGATCGACAACAGCGCCTGCAGCATCGCAGTCGGCGACGCAGTCGGCGCAGTACCAGGCGCAGGACCAAGCTGGCTGACCAAATTCCGCAGCTCCTGCCGGCTCAGTGGAGGCATCGCGTGCGGCGTGGCTGTAGGCAAGGTGCCTGCAGGGTTGGGTGGGTTGGGGTGTGAGGGGGGGGGGGGCATGCAGCGATGAGTCAGGGAGGGTGCGCATGGTATCAATGCATCTATTAGCTGAAGAGGGTATACTTGCATGCTGCATGCTGTGCGCCCAGCATATCCAGCCTGTTGGTGGCATGCATTCTTGCTGGGGCGTATGGGGCAGTGCAGACACTCACGTCCGCAGGGGGTCTCGGAAGCAGGAGGGACGGGCGCAAGACGGTGTCTCGAAACGACAGTGCGATCCCGATCGCACCCAACACGCGTTGCGAAGTGCGAGGTTCTCAGGGGGTGTTCATGGGAGTCCCCTGCATGGGCCATGATGGGACGCCTCACTCAGAGTGAGTGAGTGTGGGCTTCGTGCACGCGAGTTTGACAGGGACAGCCGGCGCTCCGTCGGGGAGCCCCAAGCGTATCCAGCGCCAGCGTCTCCAACAATGCAAGCGGAGGCCGAGGCGCAGTGAGTAGGTGAAGGCTTGAGCGTGCAAGTCGCAGCTCAAGCTCAAGCAGCAGGGTCACATCGATCGGCCATGGCCGAGGAGGAGGCGAGTGCAGGCACGGCTGAGCGCTCATGTGCACTGTGCATGTGCACTGTGCATGTGCACTGTGCATGTGCACTGTGCATGTGCACTGTGCATGTGCACTGTGCATGTGCACTGTGCATGTGCACTGTGCATGTGCACTGTGCATGTGCACTGTGCATGGGCACTGTGCATGGGCACTGTGCATGGGCACTGTGCATGGGCACTGTGCATGGGCACTGTGCATGGGCACTGTGCATGGGCACTGTGCATGGGCACTGCGTGCATGCGCGCGACCTGCGTGCTGACGCCTGCCCCCATGCGCGCAGATCCTGCACCTGAGGTCGGCTCTGAATGAGAAAGAGATTGAGCTCCTCGAGCTGCGGGAGCAGCACGTGCAGCTGGTGGTGCGTGGTCCGTGCACACACGCGCCGCATGGCACCGCTGCGGGCACGACACGCGCACGCATACGCATGCCACACGCGCGCGCAGGCCCGCTCCCAGGAGGCGCGCGCCAACTGGGAGGCCGCACTCGCCAGCAAGGACAGGGCGATCGTGCAGCTGGACGAGGCGCTGGCGTCGCGCCAGCGGGCGGTCGAGCAGCTGACGGCAGCGCGGTTGGCGGGCGACCACGCGTCGGCGGCAGAGCTGCAGGAGAAGGCGGCGCAGGTGTGTGTGTGTGTACGTTTGTGTGTGTGTGTGTGTGTGTGTGTGCGTGTGTGTGTGTGTGTGTGTGTGTGTGCGTGTGTGTTCGTGTGTGCGTGTGTGTGTGTGTGTATGTGTGTGTGTGTGTCTGGGGGAGAACGCGGCGCATATGCGTGTGCGAGCCAGGTGGGCACGGGTGTGGGGGAATGGGAGGGGCAGTGCAAGCACCGTGCATGCCAGTGGGGTGCTGCTGGGGGTGGGTCGCGGGAGGGCAGGGGAGGGTGATGCAGGCGGGTGCGATGCAGGTGTGGGGTGTGTCCAAAGGGAGGGGCCCGTGGGAGGGGATGACGCAGCCGGGGGTCCACGCAACGGTCGACAACCTTGTGCGCCATCAGAGCGTTTGACCGGCTCACTCAGCAACAATCGGATCGCTCAGCACCAACCATCAGAGAGTTTGACCAGCTCACTCAGCACCGCCCGGCTTACTCGGCACCAACCGGCTTGCCGGAGCCGCCGTCGCCGCACTCGTGCAACCTGCGCGCAGCCCAGGGTTCTCCTTGCCGATCGGATTGGCCGCCCGAAGGGCGGTTTGCCGATGAGGAGCGAAGGGTGCGTTAGGAAAAGCCGGAAAAAACAGCAAAAAATAAAAAAAATGAAAAAACAAATGCAAAAATGCGAAAATCCGGACAAGACCCGGCGGGCTCTACAAAAATCGGAGAGTCCGGGAGGACCTCTCCAGGAAAACGACGGACGGACAGCCCCAAAGGAAACCCCTGGTGCAGCCGCTGCACATGGAGACACGGCCAGCGAGCATCCCGCGGTGCCGTCATTGCCTGCCTACCCCAACACACAACCCAACACGCACACACACACACAAAAATCGCACTCTGGTCACGCACACGCGCACGCAATTTGGCCGCACACTCCTTTCCAGTTTACTTCACCAATAACTTGCGACCTTCGTTCCAGAGTTCTGCATGAGAGAGTCTGGCACATGCACTCACACGCACACACACACACACACACACACACGCACGCACACGCATGCACACGCACGCCGCCGCGCACTCAGGTCGGCGAGCTGGAGCAGGCGATGCATGACGCGCACGCTGTCACAAAATAACACACACACACGCACACGCACACACACACACACACACCACAACACAGGTCGATGCGCTGGAGCAGGCGTTGCATGACGCGCACGCGACCATCTCATCGCTGCGCGAGTACGCTTCGGTGGCTGCGCGGGAGCTGGAAGACGCGCGGTCACAGGTAGACACACGCACACGTAGCCGCATGCCCCGCCTCCGGCACGCACATGCAATCACATGCCCCCCACCCCCGCCCCCGACCGCCACCCTTTCCTGCCCCTGCCTTGACATATGACCGACTCCGGCCCTCGCCCCCGACACGCGCCCACCCCCGCCCGCCCCCGACACGCCCCCGGCCCCCGAGACGCATCCGCCCGCCCTCGCCCGCCCCCGGCACGCCCCCGCCCCCGGCACGCCCCCGCACCCGCCCGCACCCGGCACGTGCACGCAACACCCCCGGCTCTTAAGACACGCGTAGCGCATGCGTGCGGCATGCATCGCAACTCCACCAGATGCCGCATGCAGGCGCACGCAGGGCACGTGCGCATACACACGCAGGCGCATACATGCCCCGTTGCAGCGCGCCACGCATGACGAACACGCGCACGCTGAGCTCGCACACGCACGCGCACACGCAGCCCCGCCCGCCCCCGACACGCGGAGTGCGTGCGTGCAGGCACGCGCATGTACACGTGCACAAACAGGCGCACGCATGCACACGCGACCCCGCCGCAGCTCGCCGCGCGCGCGCACGACGACCGGCGGCTTGAGACCCTACGTTCGCAGGTGGGCTGGTGTGGCATTGCGTGTCGCAAACCCTCTTAGCTGGGCCGATCTCCTGATGATGGATTTCACAGTCTTGTGCCCTCCTCAGGGCCCCCCTTGCAGGGCCCCCTAGCAGGACCCCCCTAGCAGGGCCCCCCCTAGCAGGGCCCCCCCTAGCAGGGCCCCCCTAGCTAGGCTCCTGACCTTGCTCCCTCTGATCTTGGTCCTTAGGCTGGTGCACTGTGTGGCCTCGTGGGCGCCCGTAGGTCTCCTTGTAGAGCCTGACTAGCCAGGCTTCTGTTTTTGTCCTTTGGGTCTTGGTCCTTTGACTTCTGATCTTGGTCTCCTTGATCTTTATGAAGCTGGTGCGCTGTGTGGCCTCGTGGGATCTCGTACGTCTCCTGGTAGAGCCTTGTAGAGCCTGTCTAGCCAGGCTTCTGTTTTTGTCCTTTTGGCCTTGGTCTGCTCAGCGTGGCAGGTGATTTCAATGCAGCAGTGGGGAGGGACTCGGTGTCCGACCACGAATGCGTTGGCAAGCACCTGCCCCTTACGGAGGCAGCGGTGGCCAGCAGGAACGGTCGCCTGCTCCTCGACACTGCCACTGCATGCAGCCTGCGCGCTGCCAACACTCTCTACCCCCACAGGCCTGAGCACCAGTACACCCACATCAGCCCCATGGCTCATGCACAGAGCAGACGGCATGCATGCTCTATGCGCCGCCTGCACAGCGTCAAGGACTACATCCTGGTCGCGCGCCGCCGCATGCATGCGGTGACAGACTGTGGGGTGCGTAGGAGCCCAACCTGGGACAGCAATCACCGCATGGTGTTACTGTCCATGCGCCTCCGCATGCGAGCCACCCGCCATGCAGGCGGCTCTCAGCGGCGCGCATGGGACTCTTCACAACTGCGGCGCCCGGCTGTCCGTCGTGAGTTCAACCTCCAGCTGTCCGATCGCTTTGGGCTGCTGGAGGCCGTGCCGCCCGAGGGCGCTGATGCCCAGGCGGAGTACGACGCGATGGCTGCTGCCCCTAGAGGTGGCCACCAACCACCTCGCTCCACGCGGCAGCCGCCGGCGGCGCGGCTGGCAGTTCACTCTGTCGCAGCGCACCCTCCGGCTCGTGGACGCCCGGCAGCGCGCGCACACGGCATGGCTCAGGAGCAAGTCTGCTGCTGCCAAACGAGAGCGCAACCGCGCCAACCGCGCGGCCGACGCAGCTGTGCAGAGAGACAGGGAGAGGTGGATCGGCCAGCAGGTGGCGGATGCGCAAGACATGCTACGCAAGAAGAATCTGCGCCAGTTTGCGCGCGCGTGCGACAGGCTGGCGGGCCGCAGCCGCAGCCATCAGATCCCACCTGCCATGCGGGACGTCTCGGGCGCGCTGCACAGCGGTCCAGACGGGGTGCTGAAGGCCATGACAGAGTCATTTGACAAGCTATATGGCGGGGAGACCAAGCTCAGCGACGAGACCCTGAACCAGCTGGAGAACGATGTAGCGGCGTTTGAGCTCACACGCGCCACAGAGGTGGACGAGGCGCACGGGCGCCCCCCTGTCCTGGCTGAGACGGAGGCGTGTGTGCGAGCGTTGCGCTCAGCCGCCGCTCCGGGCGGTGACCAGCTGGACGCCATGCTGTTGCGGTGCCCACCTGTCATCGCATGGCTCCACCGGGTCATCATCGCCGTATGGCGGTCGGGGAGAGCCCCGAGGGAATGGAAAACTGCTATTATCACACCGTTATATAAGGGGAAGGGTCCGCGTGACTCGCCTGGTAACTACCGCGGTATAAGCCTTCTCTCTATTGCCGGGAAAGTGTACGCTGCCATACTTCTGCACCGCGTCTCCACGCAGGTTGATGGTCAGTTGCATGAGGCTCAGTGTGGTTTCAGAAAAGCAGAGGCACTGTTGATGCGATTTTTACTCTGCGCTCGCTGAGCGCGGCACATGCCGAGTACAAACAATGCATGGCTGTGGCATTTGTCGACTATTCTAAAGCTTACGATTGCATAAACCGTGCGGCACTGTGGAGAATCCTTAGATTATATAGTGTTCATCCGCACATTATTGATCTGTTGGAGGATCTTCACACCAACACCGCAGCTGCCGTGCGGCTGGCTGGGAAAATCGGGCACGAATTCCCCGTGTCGTCTGGTGTGCGACAGGGGTGCGTCATTGCTCCTGTGTTGTTCAATGTTTTTATTGACCACATAGTGAAAAAGGCGCTAGACATGATGCCAGAGGGGGCTGGCGTGTCAGTCGTGACCCGAGCCGGCGGCTCTGTGTTGTCGTTGTCGGTTGAGCGCATAGTAATGCTGATGTATGCCGACGATTTATGTTTGTTCTCGCATGACCCAGCTCAGTTGGCGCTTATGCTGAAAATCCTTGACAAAGTGTCCTCTAGCTTTGGCATGCAAATCAACGCCGCCAAGACAGAAGTGATGATTTTGCCAGCAGATTTTGACGCGGATCTGCCCACGTTTGCGCTGACTGGTGGTGAAGTGAAGACCGTCTCTGCATTTAAGTATCTAGGGAGTTGGATAACCCAGAGTGGTGGTGTGGAAAAGGAGATCGGTGTGCGTGTCGGTCGCGCGCTGGGCGTGTTTGCGTCTTTTGATAAGATTTGGGCCAGCAAGAAGATGCAAGTGCAGTCTAAGATGCGGGTTTACAACACTTTCGTGCTGCCCCACTTTCTGTACGGCTGCAAAACATGGGCCCCTACTAAAACACAACTGACTCGATTGGAGGTTGCCCACTGTAACTGCCTTCGTCGCAGTCTGGGTGTGCGCCTGGTCGACCGGCACAGATTAACTTATATTCGGCAGGCAGGCGACACTGAGCCAATTGAGAACCTTGTGGCAAAGCGATCAATGCAGTGGCTAGGCCATGTGATGCGCATGCCGGCTTTTCGTCTTCCTCGTACGACTTTTGACTGCACAATGGATGTGGCTCGGCAGCAAGGCCGGCCTCCAGCCTCCTCCCGACACTATTTTCTTAAGCTACTGATTCAGCAGCTAGGCGAAACTAGTGGCACTCGTTCTGATTGGAAGACTTTTTCGGACACGGCGTTTGAGCGTGCTCAGGATAGGGTCGGGTGGAGAGCCATGGTGTACGGTCCGGCTGCCCCTCAGGCGCCGGCCCCTCCACCACGGCGGTCAAGTAGATTGGCAAGCGCCACTTGACCCCCTATCCCCTAGAAGCAGTTAGGACCTATTTTGGAGGCGTCGCACAGTAGCTCTCCTTTTTGCTCTGGGACTACACGTTGGCAGGCAGCCGGCTGGTGGCTACCGCCCCTCACAAGTAATTGTTAGGGCCAGAACTGGACTTGGGTCTAGGCGGTGGCACTAGGACTAATGTAGTCTTTGCTGGAAAGCCGATGTAACTGTAACTGCATTAACTGGCCTTGGTCCTTTGACTTCTGATCTTGGTCTCCCTGATCTTAGTGCTTGGGCTTCCAACCTTTGTCCGTCTGGTCTTGGCCATCCCCAACGCGCACACGTAACACCCAACCTGTACACCCCTGCACGCGCAGCTGAGCGCCGCTTTCCACGAGGAGCTGGCCGGAACCCAGGCTCAGTGCAGCGGCCTGGAGGCGGCGCTGGTGCGTGGGTGGGTGGCTGGGCGGGAGGCGTGTGATGCGAAATGTGTGCCCCCCAAATACACCACCACCACCACCACCACCACACACACACGCCACCACACGCACACACACACGCACACACGTACACACACACACACACACACACGCAGGTCGCGTCGGCGCAGAAAGTGGTGCATGTGCCTCCACACACACTCCACCACACCACACACACGCGCCACCCTCACCTACCCCAACACACGCGCCACCACACGCGCGCACACACACACAACACACGCACACACACACACACACACACACACACACATTCCATTCTATTCCAAAGTGTTACATGACTGCAACAGCACTACCTGTACTAAAGTACAAGCAATGTTCCAGAGGTCAAATGGCACATGTGTGTCGGTCTACAGCGGGTGACCAATCAGCGCTAAGAGGGGTACATCACATGGCGGGTGGGGTGCCACTCTGGCCAACCAACTTCAACTTCAATCGCGGCGCATCATCTCCCCATGGGCGATTTTCGGGTGTAGGCAGGCCTAGAGGACGTCGGATCAGCTCCTCGATGGGGCGACAGACGAATGTAGGCGGGCCTGGGATAGGGGGCAGCGGCGGATCATCTCCATGAGCCCACGAACTCGATGGGGCGATGATGGACGTAGGCAGGGGCGCAGGGATGGGGCGGTGGATCATCTCCATGGGCCTCTGAACTCCATGGGACGATGATGTAGGTAGGCAGGGGGTGGAGGCAGGGGCAAGGGAGGAAAGGCTGGGGGGAGGGGGGGGGGAGGGAGGGCCAGCATGGGGTCGGCGCGCGTGAGGGCGCATGGGCGGGAGGCGCATGGGGCGGGGGTGCATGGGCCTGCATGGCGCGCACATGGGACGGCGAGCTCCATGTGGGGGTGGAGCGTGGGCGGGTTGTCGACTGTGGGTGGGTGAGGGTGGGGGAGAGTTGGACTGTGTAGTTTGGAGCGTGTCAAGGGGGGCGAAGGGTGCTGAAGGGGGGCCATGGCGATGGGAGGTTCTCTGTGGTGCATGGTGGCGTGGCGCCGCAGTACACACAGTACACAGTACACACACACACACACACACACATGCACACCTGGCAGGCCAGCTGCGCATGCACACACACACACACACACACACACGCAGGGCCAGGAGGCGGCGCAGCTGCGCAGGGTACCCAACGAGCGCGATGCGCATGCATGCATGCACACACACACACACACATGCACACCTGGCAGGCCAGCTGCGCATGCACACACACACACACACACACACTCAGGCCGCATCAGCCCAGGAGGCTGCGCAGCTGCGCAGGGCACTCGATGAGCGCGACGCGGATGCATGCACACACACACACACACACACGCGCACACACATGCACACCTGGCAGGCCAGCTGCGCATGCACACACACACACACACGCGCGCGCACGCAGGCCATATCAGCGCAGGAAGTGGCACAGCTGCGTGGGGCGCTCGACGACCATGACGTGCATGCACACACACACACACACACACACACACATAAGGTTCCGCGGTCTATATGTAGTTCTTAATAAATTAAGCTTAATTAAGCTTAATTAAGTTCTATACGCGCGGAGCGCCGCGGCGTATAGTGTCGACTGCGAGGACCTTAATTAAGGTGATCGCCGAGTGTGGGGGGCCGCGGAAGCTGGGGCACTTTGGCCTCCCCGTGCTGTACCAGCGCACCAGCGGGACCATACGAACCTGATGCGTCGCTGTGAAGCGCGGGAGGTCGCGATGTCGGCCATCGGAGGGAGTCCCCCCACACTCGGTTCGACTGCAACAGCTGGCTCGTAGGACCCCCGAATGAGGTCCCACCACTTGCGACGCCTCAGAAATGCGGAGGAGGGACCATGTACTTTCGTTTGGCGCAGGCTTGCATGGGGGCATGGGAGGCAGCCGCATCCATGCAGTCACTCATTGACTGGGTGGGTTAAGGCGGCACATAGGTGGCTCAGGAGCGTTCCCTGGCTGCCTTGGCATGCTTAGCAACATATGGGACTTAAAGGACACCATACAGACATGTTCTGGGGTTTCTGATCGCGCCAACCTCAAGAGGAAGACAGCCGATGCGATCGTGTGTGCGCGCATGCTGCAGCACAGACTCAGTGAGAGCCAGCGCCGCGCCATGCTTGATTCGAAGCTGTTCGCTGAGCGCGTGAATCTGACGACGCTGCTGCTCAAGGACACGTCCAAGGGCTACCTAATGCGGCTCAAGGCGGCCGAGATGCCGGCCCCCGCGCCGGCGGCGGCGGCGGCGCTGCCCAAGCAGCGGGGCGGCCGGATCGTGCCAGTGAGCTAGTGATGCCGCTGCCCGTCTAATGCTGCTGCCCATGTGGGCGTAGCTGGGGCACAAGTTGTGTGCTGGGTTATGTTGTCAGTGACTGTAGGAGTAGGGTGCTGAAGCGTGCTGAAGCGTGTGGGCAAGCAGCGGGGCCGGCCGACCGGATCGTGAGCGACTAGTGATACCGCTTCCCGCCTGCTTGGGCGTAGCTGGGACACTTGTTAAGTGTGCTGGGTGGTGGGTGTTGGATTCAGCAACTGTAGGAGTAGGGTGTGCATGTAATTGAGTGGGTGGAGAGGCGTTTACCCAGTGATTTTGTTTCCGGCTGCACGCAGCCATACGGCTTTAATCCGGCTGTAAAGTATTAATTCGGGGGACGGCTGTGCAGCCGGAATGACCGAAAGTGTGAAAATTCGTGTTTGACCTTGGGCGTGCGAACGCGCATGGTAGTCGCAATGGCGGATCAGCGTACTGTCTACCAATGGGCCGTGGTCCTGAGCGCGCGCGGCGCCATCGCGGTGCCGACCCCCGCGGCGCGGAAAGGGCCAGGCCGCCCCCGATCGCTCCAGTCGCCGCTGCTCCCCGCGGGCGCTACAACAAGACGTTCACATAGCTAGGCAGGCAGGAGAGAGAGAGATATAGAAAGAGGATCTGCCAACATGTAACCCGAAACGCGTGATTTCACAAGCAGAATTGAGTCGGAATTTAGTGTAAAAGTGTGAAAGTGTGGATTTTACACTTTCCGGCTGCAGAATATTAATTCAAAATACGGAAAACCATATCGCTGCGTAACCGCGGCGGAGAGAGGCCTACCGCGGCGTCCACCGAGCGCACAGCATCTTGTATTGCTTCCCACGACTCGCAAAAAAAATCATCGACTTGTCCCGGTCATGGTTCTTAGATCCACAACTGGCGTAGAAAAATGTCCAACTTTCAAATTTCAGCTGGGATTTTTTCCCTGCGAGTTAAGTTTTTACCTTAACTTAATTAAGCTTAATTAAGGTGCCTGTTTCTCGGGCCAACTTATTGTCCGACGGTTACACACACACACAACCCTGCCAGGCCAGCTGCGCATGCACACACGCATGCACACACACACACACACATGCACACACACACACACACATGCACACACACACACACCTCTGCCAGGCTGCACATGCACAGCTGCGCATGCACACACACGCATGCACACACACACAAACACACACACACGCACGCACGCAGGCCGCATCAGCGCAGGAAGTGGCACGGCTGCGTGGGGCGCTCGACGACCGCGACGCGCACGTGGCCGCGGTCAACGCGCGGCAGCGGGTGCGTGCCTGTGTGTAACCAAGGTTATTCGTCCTCGTGCTGGTGAACGGTTGCTCCCGCCTTCAAACGGACCCCCCTCAATTGATGACCAGAGACCGCCTACCTAGGCCTGCCGTTCACCTGAGAGTCTAAGATTGTTCAGATGAAAAAAACGCACGTGGCCGCTGTCAACGCGCGGCAGCGAGTGCCCGCCTTTGTGTTGGATTCTACAGTCCGTCAGACGCCACTGATGGCGTACTGTTGATGATGGATGTTGCGGTCAGGAACACCTCAAGGAGGAGGCGGGGCAGATTATCTCAACTTGGACTTTGCCCCCCCAGATCTCACTGAATACTGGGCTGCTGATAGTGATGGAGACATCCACGGACAGCTCGTGATGAGGTCTTTCTGATGCTCCTATCTATAAGTCTTGTGACACCTGTATAAAAGACTAGTGCTTGTACACTCTAGGAAGGACGCCGGCAGCTGGTCGAAGTTCCATCTCTAACTGCCGCATGCCATCAAGCTTGGTGTGCATGCGGTGTGCGTCACCACCACCCCACCACCACCGCCACCACCACGTGGCCGCCCGCATCACCCACTTGGGCCCCGCGTGCGATCGAGCGTGCGTTAGCATGCATTCTCCCCTCCCCCACCACACACACATACACCTTGACTCCAGGAGCTCATGCACCAGCTGTCCAGAGGGCCTGCGCACTCAAGCTTGAACCTGATGATGATGGATGTTACAGTTAGGGACACCTCTAGAGGCTCATATACGGTCACGGTCATACAAGACCGTGCTCGACGCGTATGGCCCGAGCACCCAGTTCTAAACCTAGTTCTAAACCCTCTAGAGGCCCTTAAGTAAGCCCCCAAACCCCCCAAACCCTGAACCCAAACCCGCAAACCCTGAAACCCTGAACCTTAACCCTTAACCCTTGACCCTGAACCCCTAACCCTGCACCCTAAACCCTCAAACCCCCAAACCCCAAATCCCAATCCCCGAAACCCCGACAGGAGCTCAAGCACCTGCTGGAACGCCTGTGAAGTCAACCCCAAACCAAATCCTTAACCCTCAAACCCTGGACCCTAAACCCTAAACCCTCCAGGCAAGGAGCTGGACCAATCCGGACCCCACACCCTGAACGCCGTCAGGAGCGTCAGCACCAGCTACAAGAGGGCCTACACACTTGAACCTAAACCAAGCTCAACCCTAAACCATGAACCCTAAACCCTAGACCAGGAACCCTAAACCCTAGACCATGAACCCGAAACCATGAGCCCTAAACCCTGAACCCATTCAGACAGGCCCTGAACCCAAAACCGGAACCCTACAAACCCCATGAGGCGTTCAAGCTCCAGCTCTGGAGGGTGTGCACACTAAACCCTTTAGAAACCCTCAACCCTCAACAGTAACAGTAACAGTAACAGTAACACGGGGTTTCCAGCTAAGCAGGCTACTCTTCTAATAGACACCCGCCGATACTCCAGCACACTTCAGTACTAGAGTACCGCCGGCTCCCGGCCGATAGACTACCGCTCCCGCCGGCTAGACTACCCCAAACAGCGGTCTCTGAGAGACATGTCTGGCAAGGAGCATATAGGAGAGGACCTTCCTCAGGGTCACAGTAGTGGCCTTGTGGCCAGTCAAGCCGGCAGAGCCGACTGGCGCTGACTGGAACGGTTCCCGCCTGGCAGTGCATGGCTGTCCAGCTCTCGTTTGCATGGGGCTCAGCCGGCGCCCCATGCCTCATGCATGGCCAGGTCCCACCCTCCAGGGGGGCATGGACGACAGAGTTGTCATGGAGGCTGCCTGAAGACCTTCCAACGCCAGTCACCGGCAGACGAGCAACCCCGAGGATGAGCGCGGTGACGAACGCTGCGATTGGTGAAGCGGATTTACTCTCAACCCTCAACCCTGAAGCCTAAACCCTGAACCCTAAACCTTAAACCCTAAGCCCTAGACCCTTCAGTCAGGAGGACCAAACCGAACCCCACACCCTTGAAATCCCAGGAGCTCAAGCACCAGCTGGAGGGCCTACACACGCGCCTGCTGCAGGAGGGGCGGGGAGGGGCGGCTGAGGAGGAGCCACGCAGCAGCCGCGCGCGCGAGGGCTTGCCTGCCCCGGGCCCGGGCGCGCGCCAACTCGACGGTGACCACACGCGGCAGGTGGGAGTCACACACGCATGCATGCATGCATGCATGCATGCACACATGCACACGCGAGCACACGCACACACGTGCGTTGCACACACAAACGCGCGCACGCACACAAACACACATGCACACACGTGTGCACACACACAGACGCACACACACACGTGCGCGCGTGCACTCACACGCACAGGCACAGGCTCGCAGGGTCCAAGCGACTACATATGTCGCCTTCGTCTTCTGACTATAATCTTGGCCCTTCCCACACATGCACAAAACCTCGACGCGAACATGGCAGTGGTGTCATAAGCGCCCCCGCAGCCCCCGCAGCGGAGGCTGCGGGGGCAAAGCGGGAAATTTGGGGTGAAACTGCGGGGGTGAATCGCGGAAATTTCGAACCGAAAAGTGTGAAATTCGGCGATTTCACACTTTTCGCGGAAAAAGAAGGTGTCCTGCGGAGGCAATTCGGCATGTTCCCTACAATATTGCGGGGGCAAACAGCACATTCTCGGTTTCTTTAATGACACCACTGGCACATGGCCAGTGATTCCCCTGTGAGCCGTATACCGCTCCGAGCCGGATTTCCCATTTCCCAGAAAACCACCCCACACTTAGTGGGGGAGGGCGTAGAGCGGTGCGTTGGAAAGCTCGTGCCGAGAAAAGCACAACGGCATGCGTTGCATGAATACCCGCTGTGTATTGTGCCTGGTATGAGCAGTCAAAGTTGCTGGAGCCGACAAAAAAACGAATTACTCAAATCCTTCCCAGACCAC
>VFSX01000003.1:17500-130000 GCA_016618255.1 Chlamydomonas sp. UWO 241 | reverse complement strand
GCAGCAACCCACTGGGCGGGCAGCTACCGCCTGGCTACCACGGCGCCGGCATGAGGACGATGCACACTGGCAAGGGGTACGCTCCACCCGAGAGCGTGCACGCGCTGCAGCGCAGCGACAGCAACCCAGCAGGCGGGCAGCCACCGGCTGGATACCACGGCGGCGGCGGTGGGGGGATGGCGTCGCAGATGGGTGGCGGCGGCGGCGGGGTGGCATGCAAGGCGGCCGTCGAGGCGGCGCACAAGCATTCGCTGGCGCTGTGCGCTGCCGCTGCCGAGAGCAAGCGAGCGATCAAGAATCGCTCGCGGATCGTTTGGACGCCGCGGCTTCACGCGCGCTTTGAGTGGGCGTGCATGAGGCTGGGGCCGGACAATGCTATCCCCAAGAGCATCATGCAGGTAAGGGCCGCGCGCGAGACCCGGGTGGGGGGAAGGGGCGGTCGTGGGTGTCGCAAGCGTGACCCTGGCGCCGTGTGTGTGCACACACCCCAGGCCTCTACCCTCCCCCCAACGTGGGGACTCATCCCCACCCTCGCCCTTGCCCCCGCCCCCACCCTCGTCCTCACCGTCATGCACCACTGCGCGTACTCACAGGAGATGAACGTGGATGGCCTGACGCGCGAGAGCGTGGCGAGCCACCTGCAGAAGCACCGGATACAGCTGCGGGAGGCGGAGGTGCGGCGCAGCGCGGCGGCGGTGGCGGACGGCGGCGGCGGCGGCAGGGACGAGGATGTGTATACTGGCCAGGTGGCGGGCTCTTGCATCAGCCGCACGTCGCTGGGGGGCGAGTGGCTTGGCCCGTCCAGCGAGGTGCGGTTGCCGACCACTGGTGGCATCTGGCGCTCGATGTCCAGCGATGACAGCGAGCGGCTGGGGGCGGGCAGCGGGGGCGCGCCACACGTGACGACGCCGAGCAACGCCTCGGGTTGCAGCATGGGCCCGCACCGGCTACAGCTGTGATCCCGGTGTTTGTTTCAGCAGTAGCTTTCAGTCCAAGTCGTCGGTGGGCCGTGGCGGCGGCGGTGGTCAGCCCCCGAGCCATAGACGCGCAGGACACACGCGCACGCTTTTCACGCATAAACAGGGGCGCGTGCGTAAACACGGGACGGGCGTGCGCGTCCTTTTCGCACTTGTTTCTTTATTCTCCCGGCGAAATTGTGAATTTCCTTAACCCCTCCTTTAAAGTTGAATAACTGTCCTTCAAATAATGCCCTTTAACTAACCCGTGCCTTTAGCTGGCCTTGAACTGCCCATTTAAAGACACCCTTTAACTGAGCGTATTGTGCCAACTGTTCGTAAATGACCGTACAAATTGTGAACCGTAATTTTGCTGACTGTGACAACTATTCTAGGCCAAGGCTTAGGTGTAAGTAAGAAGTGTGTAAAGTGTGGAATTTCCTAACTCGTGCGCTGAACTCGTTCGAGAGCGCATACTAGTGCCGTTGTGATGGAGGCGGCCGTGAAGCACTTGCGTGAGGGGCTGGTCCGGGAGGAGGGCAGCAGCCCGCTCATGGTTGTGCACAGCGCATTGGAAGTCCCCGGCGGCCGAGACTTCCTGTCGCAGGTGCGCATGCCTGCGCCGACCATCTGGCGGGTCCATCGCCGCAAGTGTGCATGCCTGTATCGTCGCCTGATGCCTGATGCCGTCCAACAGGCATGGACGCGCCTGAATCTGCATGCATGGCGTGTGCATGGCGTGCATGGTGCCGCAGCTGGCACAGGGCTACGCGTCGGCGCTGGCGTCCAAGCGGTCGCAGGCCACTCACCTATACGTGGTGGCGATAGAGAGGGCGGCCGAGGCGTGCGTGCCGCGGCAGCAGCAGCACGCCACCGTCACAGTCATTGACATGCACGCGCATGGCTGCCGGGCGGATGCGGCAGCGGCCGGCCAGCAGCAGGCGGGTGCGTATAACTGGCTGCTGACGCTGCTGATGCAATGTATGAGCCACGCCTGTGCGTTGCCTGCCCCAGGCCACGACCTGCCGCCCCGTGTACGCCTACGCACACGCACGCTCGTACCCCGCACGTATGCAGGGGGGCAGCTAACCGCCGCGTCGCTCAGCGAGCTGGAGGCTCTGCTGCTCGGGGAGATACGGCAGCCGGGTGGCTCGCCATCGGAAGAACCCGTCGAGGCCAGCGGCAGCGGCAGGGACCGCCCGTCGCGCGCGTTCGTGATCGACTGCCTCAGCCCGCTGCTGCTGCAGTACCCGCCGCAGCGCGTGCTCGGCTTCCTCGGCCGGCTGCAGGCCCACTCAGACACGTCGTGCGTGCTGGCGATGGTGCACCGGGTGAGGGGCGCACGCGCCGTCACGCGCGCTCTGGGGGGGGGGGCTGCCGACATCCGGCGTCGTCCCCTCCCTCCCACCCCGCACAGCCGAGCCCCACCTCCCCGCTTTCCCTCCCCTCCCCATCCCTTCACCCCATCTCCCGCCCCCTCCCTGCTGATGCCCCGCAGGTGCCGTGCACCTTGTGCTCTTCCCCCCTCCCCACCTCTCCCCGCTCCCTGTTTGCGTGTGCCGCAAGTGTGCTCTTCCCCTTCCCACCCTTCCCCCACCTCTCCCGCCCCCCACCCCCTGCCTGACGACCCTAAACCCTGAACCCTGATTTGTGCGCCGTGCGCAGGACCTCCACCCAGAGCACGTCATCGCGGGCATTGACTACCTGACCACGTGCACCGTGGCGCTGCAGCCGCTCAGCCGGTTGCACCGCGAGGTGTGTGTGTGCGTGCGCGTGTGCGTGGTATTACTGACTGACTTTTCCGTAAGTAAGATGCATTTGATGGCGTATTAGACACGTGTGTGTGTGTTTGTGACACCGCCACGTCATACGCCGAGGCCCAGCCACTCAGCCGGCTGCACCGCGAGGTGTGTGTGTGTGGAAGTGTGCGTGCGCGCGGTAGATTTTACGGTCCGTCGGACGCCTTTAATGGCGCATTAAAACCATGTGTGTATGTGTGTGTGTGTGTGTGTGCCACCGCCATGGCATACGCCGAGGCCCAGCTGCCGCGAAGCCGAGCGCCCGGCCCCCGACTGAGGCACCACCACCGCCTGCACTCATGCTCTCACCCTCTCACACAACACGCGCGCACCATGGCGCGTGCACAAACACACACACACACACACACACACACACAAATGCAAACACAACACAAACTGAACACAAACGCAAATGCACACACAAACACACACACACACACATACATACACGCGCACACACACATACACGCGCACACACAACACACACACACACACACACACACGCACGCACGCACGCACGCATGCATGTATCCAAAGGTCGCCGCACGCGCGCTCGGGCGGTCCGAGCCCCACGGCTGCGTCAGCTTCCGCTACAAGCGGCGCGTGGGGCGTGTGCACGCCGATTCTCTCCTCTACACGCTCATGGCGTCCAGCTGGCTGTGCCTCGACGCGCCGCCGCCGCCGCTCGCCGCCGCGATCACGGCCGAGGCGCTCGTGTCGCTGTCGGTGCGCGGCGGCGGCCGGCCGGCGGCGGCCGGCGGCGCGGCCCTGATGGGCGGGCTGTCGAGTGGGGTGGAGGCGTGGGATGCGGCGCTGCCCGCGGCGCCCGCGGGCTCGCCTGCTGCTCGGCTGAGCGGCGCCTCGTCAGCTGCTGCGCCCAGCGGCGGCGGCGGTGGTGGCGCAGACGCGGCGGCGGCGGGCGCGCCCGCTGCGCCCAGCGCGGGGCCGGTCGCGGGCGGGGGCATGCGGCTGGAGCTGAGCGCGCAGGTGGGTGGAGAGCGGCAGCGGCACTCAAACAGTGCTTCTTCGATTGGGTGGTTTACCGCCTACGGCGGTTTCTGGGCGATAATTATTAATTTTTTTTTTTATTCACGCCCGACTTTTGCCAAATTGAGTCGATTTTTGCCGTTTTGTCGTTTTAAGCCGATTTTGGCCGATTTTGCTCCTGGCCATCTGCGTCCCGGCTGTAAGGATTCATTAATTTAAATCAATTGAAGAAGCACTGCACTCAAATTGCGCACTCCTCTGTGCGGGTGCGCGTGACCCCCCCACCCACCCCACCCACCCACCCACCCCCGGTGTGCATGCAGCTGCTGCAGCGTCGGGGTTCCGACCCCCCGTCTGGCCCGCTTACCTCCTTGTCACACTCACTCACCCATCCCCGCACATGCTCCCACACCCACACCCACACCCACATCCACCCACCCACCCACGCCCCGTCTGGCCCTCTTTTCCCCTCACCACACTCACTCACTCACCCACCCCCGCACGCACCCCCACCCCAGGAGCGCGCCGCCAAGGGCCAGGTGCGCCTGCCGTACGAGCACCAGGGCGATGCGGGGGAGCGCTACCAGACCGGCGAGTGGAAGGACTACCTGCCGCAGTCTGCGGGCGGGCTGGGTGGGCAGCAGCACGTGGCCGACCACGCGGCGCGAGAGGTGGCCAAGCTCGGCCACATCCTGTACGTGCGCGACAGCGAGTCGGAGCACGACTCGGACGAGGACCCGGACGACGACCTCGACATCTGATGTCACGTCTTTTGACATCTGATGATGTAATGGTTGTGTCCGGAATACGTGCGGCCGCTTGCCCGAATCCCCGCGCCCTGGTGACACGCCCCGAGCTGCAGCGCCCGCCCTCTCGACATCAGCACCAGCCTTTAGCCAGTAACAGTCTTGGGTAAGGCCCTGGGGGGGTCCCCTTCAGAGGGGCTCCCAGGGGCCTGGCCGAGCGGTGGAGATTCTCCAGAGATTTCCCCACTGGAGGTTTCAACCTGCACTCTCGTTGCACGCTCGTGGGCGTGCAGTACGTTTTCAGTTTTCAACCATCCCCCACCCCCCGTACTCATGCACCTACCCCATCAGAATCAAGGCCACCAAGGACCAAGGCCATCTGACAGACACACTTCAGAAAGTGTGGAATCACATATGGCGTCAGCGTTGTTCAGAGAGCAGGTTAGGAGCGCCAGCAGGTAGAAGAGCAATGGGGTCCGACGCGCAGGGAGTGCTGCTGGCAGGCGTGGCGATACTCGTCTTACTCGCCATCGCGATAGCGCTGTTCGTGGGGTTCCTGGGCGCCAGCAACGCCGCCGCCAAGGATGGCGCCGCGTCAGCCAAGCCGGCTGGCGCAGTAGCAGCGCAGGTGGGGTCTGGTGCATGCATGCTGGTGGATGCTACCCATGCATGGGCTAAAATGGGCCTGACTGACCACCTGCGCGCGCTGCCGTGCAGGCCACCACGTCCACGGGCGCGTCCACGTCGCGAACGACTGCAAGGAGTCGAATGAGGGGCGTGGCAGCGAGGAGGCGCCAGGAGGAGGAGGCGCGCGAGGACCAGAGCGGCAGCGGGGAGGACAGCGAGGAGGACGAGGGCGGAGAGGTGCGTGCATGGAGCATGCACTGTGTGTGGTGCATGCTGTGTGTGTGCTGCGCATGGTCGTGCATGGGCATCCCCATGCGCGGGGATGCACACACGCACGATGCGTGCGTCTGGCCCAGATTGAGCCGCCCTTTGCCGCGCCCACCACCAGGACCGCGCAAACATGTCGAAGAAAGAGCGCAACAAGGCGGAGAAGCGGGAGCAGCGCGAGGCCAGGCGCGTGGCCGAGGAGGCCAAAGAGGACAAGGCGGGGGGCTACGCCGACCGGCGGAAAGCCAAGGATGAGAAGCTGGATGCTCAGCGCAAGACGCAGGAGGAGGAGATGCAGCGGGCGGCAGAGGAGAGGAAGACAAAAGAGAATGAGGAGGCGGCGCAGTGGATGGGGCAAATCAGCGTGGAGCAGGAGGGCACGGGCGAGGGCGACGACCAGACGGAGAGCCAGGGCCTGCTGCAGCAGTTCATCGACTACATCAAGACGCGCAAGACGGTGCCGCTGGAGCAGCTGGCGACCGAGTTTAAGCTGCGCACGACGGATGTGATTGACCGCGTGCAGGGTCTGGAGGCGATGGGGCGGCTGACAGGCGTGATGGACGAGCGCGGAAAGTACATCTACATCAGCCCAGACGAGATGCAGGCAGTGGCCAAGTACATCAACGAAAAGGGGCGCGTCGCGATCAGCGAGCTCGCGGCCAAGAGCAACACGTTCATCGACCTGGAGGCGAAGCAGACAGACGTGTCCATCGGCGCCACGCCCGCAATCGACTTTGACTCACTGCTCGAGACCGAGGGCGGGCCTTCAGAGCAGCAGAAAAAGATGCTACTGAAGAAGTAGATCTGAGTAGAGAAAAAGGAGGGTGAGCGCCTGCCCACACGTGTGCGTGGCTCGCCGCGTCTCCTGCTTGGAATCCGAGCGAGTTGTTTCCAGCTGTGTGCACCGGCGCTCGCCAGCAAGCACACCCCATTGTTCATCATCCATTGTAATTCACCTCAAGAATCAACAGAGATCTACAACAACAAACAACAACCAGATCATGGCAGCCAGTGCGTTCCATGTGCGTTCCACACCTCCCTCCTTTTTAAACACGCTCGCTCGTCCATCATTCCCTGGCCCAGCCCCTCGCTTGTCGGCGCCTTGCGTGCATTCTTTGCGATGGCACGGACCGCACTGGTGCTGTGCGTTTCCAGCGCCCTCCTTGTGCTCGCGTGTGTCGCTCAGAGCGTCGACGAGCCGCCGCTGCCCGAGCCCGAGCCCCCCTCCTCCTGCTACGTGCTCGTGCGCTCGCTACCGGAGCGTGAGTGCCAGCTCTGGATCGACGACTGCACGTGAGTGTGTGTGTGCTGCTTACTGCATGCTGCATGAGGAGCTGAAGGACGACGGGCCGCAAGGAGGCAACGCATGCAGCTGCGTATGACAGCCAACCATGGAGCCACTGGGTCTTGCCAGGGATCGATCATGCCACGGCAAGATGAGCACAGCAGGGGAGCAAGTGGCGCACGCAAGCGTCGCTCACCTGCCTGTCTTGCATGCATGCCTGATCGCGCAGCGTGCCGGGCGTCGCACAATCGGACCACTGCACGCTGTGCAATCGGGGTAAGGTCTCATTGCGTGCACTACGCTGCATGCGCGCCGCATGCACACGGTGCCGCCCATGCAACTCCCCACGCCTGCCGCTCCCTCGCCCAGCAACTACCCACCCCTGGCGCTCCCTCGCCCATGCAACTACCCACGCCTGCCTCTCCCTCGCCCATGCAACTACCCACCCCTGCCGCTCCCTCAACCAACTAGCTCGATGCAACTAACTTCCCACGCCCTCCCTCCCTACCTTACGTCCTGCCCCTTGCCACCTCCCTTGTGCAGGCTGGGGCACGTATGCGACTGAGAAGGAGTGCCTCGTCCCACCGGCCCAGGGCCCAGGCCCGGTCGGTAAATCGCCGATCGACCCGTACTCCTACCCAGCGCCTCAGCAGCCCAGCAATTCTGGCTGCTCATCCGACACACGCTCCTGGCTGGACAGGCGCCCCAGTGATGCAGGCAGCGCCTGCCCCCACCTGCAGCCCAGCCTCAGCCGCTGGGAGATCGATCAGACCTGGAGCTCTGTGGGGGGGGGCGTCCCATCCAATGGCGCATCGGTCAAGCTGCCCGAGAACACGCGCGTGCTCGTGACGGCCTGCTCCTTTGGGAGCGATGCCAAGCTCCTCTCTATCGAGATCCCTGCCAGCAGCGAGGTGGGAGACGTGTCGTGCATGCCGCCTGCAGCTCGTGCCTGCAACTCGGCGCCTGCAAATCACCCCTGCAACTTGCCGCCTGCAACTCGCCGCCTGCAACGCGGCGCCTGCAACTCGGTGCTCATCAGCACATGCACATAGGCAGCCATCAGATCTCACCTGGACGCGCCGCACTGGTTGACAGCGCCCAACACACACCCTCTCCCTCTTCACTTCCCTCGCAGCTCATCTTTGACGACTCTGATCTTCTGCTGATTGTCGGCGCGATTTGGGTCAGCGGACGGCTATCCATGGGCAGCGCCGATTGCCGTCTCCAGTCCAACATCATGATCACCTTTGATTCTCAGCTCGGCATCGGCGACGCTGATCTCGGCATCCAGGTCTGGTCGGGCGGCCAGCTCGACCTGCACGGCGCATGGTTCAACCCCACGTGGACGCGCCTCAATGCGACAGCCGCTGCAGGCCAGAACTGGGTGACGCTGCAGGACGCGGTCAACTGGCAGCCAAATCAGCACGTCACGGTCATGACATCCATGTTCAGGGACGAGGCTAGCAACCAGGTGGGTTGCTACTGTGCTTGTGCTGCTGTTGTGAGGTTCGATGCTGACCTCCTTTCACCGCGCATCGTCACCGCTATCGCCAATGCAACCGCCAACGCCGCCCGCCCCACCCCCCACCCATTCACCCCGCCCCCGCAGAACGAGGTGATGACCATCAACTACGTGGAGTCTGATGGCAAGAAGGTCGTCTTCACCGAGGACTTGCGCCACCACCACTACGGCGGGTGGGAGTACCAGACCGAGGTCGCGCTGCTGTCACGGAGCATCACTGTCCAGGGCGGTCCCGAGTCGGTCGAACAGTCCAAGGGCGGCCACGTCAAGGTCATGGGGCAGGCGCGCTTGCAGGGCGTCGCTGCATTCCGGATGGGCCAGCGCAACCTCCGCGGCTTCTACCCTTTCCACTTCCATCAAATCGGATGGGTCAATGGTGATTCATACGTCAGCGACTGTGCCGTGTACAACTCTTTCTACCGCTGTTTTGTCGTGCACGGCACCCACAACCTCGTCCTCAAGGACAACGTGGCGTTCCACGCCGCCGGCCACTGCTTCTACCTAGAGGACGGCGTGGAGGAGCACAACCGCTTTGAGCACAACCTGGCAGCCTTCGTGCATGTGATCGGCAGCCCTGCGGGCGGCCCCTCTCAGGACGGCACCACGCACGTGCAGGACTGGGCGTCGCTTGCCCAGCCCGCAGACGCCGCCGCATCTGGGTTCTACGTCCCCAACAGTAATAATGAGTTTGTGGGGAACGCGGCCTCAGGCGGCTGGGCAGGCTACAGCTTCCCGCGCCTGGAGGCTCCGATCGGTGACTACGCATGGATGACCAACTTCATTCCCCACCAGCGCCCGCTCAAGCTCTTCGACGGCAACACCGTTCACTCCTCTGGCTACTATTTCAACATGGCTGGCGGCATCTACGTTGGCGGCAAGTGAGTTTTGCTCTTGCCGTGCCGTGCCGTGCCATGCCGTGCCGTGCCGTGCCGTGCTGTGCCGTGCCGTGCCATGCCGTGCCGTGCCGTGCTGTGCTGTGCTGTGCTGTACCATACTTAACCTCACTGTTCCGGGCTGTGCTGTGTTGTGCTCTGCTGCTATGCTGCTGTCATGCTTTGCTGCCTGCGCTATATGAGCTGGCTGTGCTGTGCTGCTGTGCTGGCCGTGCTCTGCTGCTGTGATTTCCTGCAGTGCTGCTGTGCTGCTGTGTTGGGGTGGCTGTGCTGTGCTGTGCTGTGCTGTGCTGTGTTGCGCTGTGCTATACTGTGCTGCTCTAATGGAGGATGGAGCAGGCGCCGCGCTCGCACTCCCGATGACGTGTGTATGTCGCAGGCGTGCATCCTTATATGTGGGCTTGACACAAAATGGTGGTTTCATAAAGGCGTGCGTGCCCATGCTCAAACGCCAGCCGATGCGCTGACCTGCTGCCACCCACATTGTCGTAGGCTCTGGATTAACAAGGTCGACTTAAACAAGCTCTACTACAGTTCCGGACGCTGGGCGCACGATACAAAGGACGAGGAGGGCAACCCCACTACGATGGTCTTCACGAACTGCAAGGCGTGGCTGGCGCAGTGGGGCATCAGCCACTGGGTGCGTTGAGTGCACCGCCTACGCGAACGCTGCCACACGCTCGCACACACACACACACACACACACAAGGTAGCATGGATGCCAACTGACCGCCAAAGATGCAACCCAGGAAGCACAATGCACACACGTGCACACACGCGCGTACAACACACGCGCATGCAGGGCGACCGCGTGCGTGTCGACCGCTGGGAGGCGCACGACTGCACGCGCGGCGCCAATGTCTTTGGCGATGCGTCCCTGTCCAACGCGCTCATCAATGGCCAGAGCGCCAACGTCTGGTCAGACTTCCCTGGCAACCTCTACGAGCTTGACCCAATCGCAGGGTTCCGCTGGTGGGTGTGATGCTGTGGCGTGCGCTGTTGCTGGTCTGTGCGCTTGCTGGTCTGTGTGGTCGGCCGAGTTTGTCATCAGATCAAGAGTTTGGCCGCATCTATGAGGGCGGCTGAGGTGCTGCTCGCTGCATACATCTGTGACGTGTCGCGTGTCGTGTGTCAAATTTTTGTGTGCTGTGCGCCGCTCGATGCCCCTGCCCACCCGCCCCCGTGCAGGTACGATACGACGGTCCGTACGGTGCTGGCCAACATTAAGTTCAAGAACTTTGCGCTGCAGTCCAATGCGGGTCCTGCGTTCCGCCCGTCGGTGTGGTTCACCATGCCAGCAAGCGATGAGTTCAAGCCCAGCGTGAGTTGCAGGCAGAAAGGAAAGGGGGCGAGGGAGATGCGTAGTGTCCACAGCCTGTTGGGTCAAGGGAGAGTGCCCCACATGCTGTGAGTGCGATCCATTGGTGCCGACTGGCTGCAAGGCCACACACCTGTCCCGTGCCGGCCCTGGAGCATGTGTCACCAACTCTGATAACCCATCAGTCTATTCTGCCACTGCCCACGCAGTACATCTCCGCCTCCCGTGGCATCACGTACGAGAACGTGGACTTTCGAGCGTTCCTCAACAACGTGCCGATCGACACGGGTGCCTCGCGTTACTTCAACTGGATCGGTACGTGCAGGGGATGACTTGCTTAATCAGTTAGTCAGTAGCAGCAGTTACCTTTTGTGAAACAATGACAACGATGATGAAGATGATGGGGTGGCTAGTGAGTGCATCAGGCAGTGTAAGCTTTGAGTGTGCCCGCCTCTGCCTGCTTGCTTAGGTGTCTTCCTGCCTGCTTCGGTGCCAGCCTGCCAGCCTGCCTGCCTGCCTGCCTGTCTGCCTGCCTGCCTGCCTGCCTACCTGCCTACCTGGGTGCCTTAGGAGCACACCAATCCACCCCTTCCTCTCCCTCGGTAACAGACTGGGACGGCAGCGCGAGCCGCCGCGGCAAAGCCACCGTCATCGGCTCCTGGCCGCAGTGGTGGAAGCTCGACAACGAGTGCGAGCTGGAAAGCAGCAGTGCAAGCTGGATTTGCGACTGGCTGCCGTGGAGGGGCGTCGCACGCCTTGACGTTCACGTCTACGGCTACACCGAAGTCGTGGACACCTTCTCTGCGGTGCCGCCAACGTTTGCCAACCGCGCCGGCTACGCCGCCCAGTTTGGCTACCGCGGCTCCGACGTGAGGTCCACCGTCATCACGCGCAACGAGGTGTGTGTGGATGTGGTGTGTGCTCGCGCACGTGTGCGTGCGCATCCCTGCCCGTCTGCCTGCCTGCCTGTGTGCGTGCCTGCCAGCGCGCTTGTGTGTCTCCGTGCATGTGCAGGTCAAATGCCTGCGTGCATGCGCAAGTCGGCAGACTCGAAGAGCGCACGTGTGCGTGCGCTGCCTGCCTGCCTGCCTGCCTGCCTGCCTGCCTGCCTGCCTGCCTGCCTGCCTGCCTGCGCGCTTGCGTGTCTGCGTGCATGTGCAGGTCAGACGCCTGCGTGCATGCGCAAGTCGGGCAGACTCGAAGAGCGCACGTGTGCGTGCGCGCCCCTACCTGCCTGCCTGCCTGCCTGCCTGCCTGCCTGCCTGTGTGCGTGCCTGCCTGCGCGCTTGCGTGTCTGCGTGCATGCGCAGGCAGACGCCTGCGTGCATGCACAAGTCAGGCAGACTCGAAGGGCACGCACTTATGTGTGCGCGTCCCTGCCTGCCTGCCTGCCTGTGTGCGTGCGTGCGTGCGTGCGTGCGCGCTTGCTTGCGCGCTTGCGTGCCTACGTGCATGTGCAGGTCAGGCGCCTGTGTGCAAGCGCAAGTCAGGCAGGCTCGAGGGGCACGCGGGCACAGCCCGCGCTGTGCCCTGTGCCGACGCGAGTGCTCTTACTCGACCTTCTCCCGCTCCTCCCTTCCTGTCCCTGGGCGCAGGGCATCACAGGCGTCACCGGTAGCGGCGGCTGGTATGTGCACCTGCAGGAGGGCGCGCCGCGGTCGATGCAGGTCTACCCAACTCAGCTGCCGCCTGGAATGAGTGAGTCACTCCGGTGGATGCGCGCGCTGGCATCATAGCCCCTGCCCTGGAGAGCACCCTGATCTCCCTGCCTGTCTGCTCCCCAAACGCGCTCTTGCAAACGTGCTGTGTTCCTGCACCTGCGACTCTTATCCTCCCACACACGCGCATGAACCATGGAGCGCCTGCCGCACGGGTGCCCAATCTTCTGCCCAGCCGCTCTCTTGTGACCATGCTGTTCCCTGTCCTCCCACACACACGCAGGCATCATGTTTGCAACCCGCTACCCGTCTGGCACCACCTTCTCCATCAAGCGCACCTTCCTGTGGTACCCAGGCTTCAGCGTGCAGCTGTACCAGGCGGGCAGCCTGTGGGAATTGCAGCACAGCAATGGCGAGGCGTACTTCTTTGACGGCAAGCACCTCTACATCAGGATGAGTGACCCGGGTGAGTGGGTGGGAGGCAGGCGTGGGTGGGGCTGGAAGGGGAAGCAGAGGTGCACGTGCACATCAGGATGAGCGAAGCGGGTGAGTGGGTGGGGAGGCAGGCGTGGCTGAGGCTCAAAAGGGGAGAAGCTGGCCAGAGGGAGGCCGATAAAGAAGGGAGGCGACAGGGCAAAGACGGGCAGGCACAGGGGGAGGTCTGCGTTGACCTTGCTCTTCCCTGCCCCCGTCTCATCTTACCCACCCCGGCTTCTCAGCAACAGGTCTAGTCAGAGCACGTGCACGAGCAGGAGACGCGAGCATGCCTGCTTCATCGTGCCTGACTCCTCCGCAGGCAACGCGATCATGCTCCCTTCACGCCTTGCCCTTGTCTCCATAAGACCCACCCCATCTACTCTCAGCAACCAGGCTCACCACAGCACGTTCACGCGCAGGCAACATAAGCACGCCTGCTCCTCTCACGCAAACCTCTCACGCAGGCCTGCTCCCACTGCAGGGAACGCGAGCGTGTCTGCTCCCTGCACGCTCTGCCTCTGTTTCTATTAAACCCACCCCACCGGCTCAGCAACGAGGCTCATCAGAGCGCGTGCACGTGCAGGCGATGCGAGCGTTCCCCTGCCCTTCACGCGCCTGATCCCGCACGCCTGATCCCTCGTGCCTGCTCCGTTGTTCCTGCTCCCTCCGCAGGCAACGTGAGCATGCTAGCTCTGTTACCCTGCCCCTGTCCTCATGATACCCACCCGACCGACTTGGCAAAAAGGTTCAAAAGAGCACATTCACGCGCGCCCTGCTTCTCTGACATGCCCGCTCCCATATGCCTGCTCCTGCCTGCTCCTTTGTGCCTGCATCTCCGGCCAGCAACGGAGTGTGCCTTGCTGCCTTCACGCCCTGCCTCCATTCCCATTAGACCCACTTTGTCTGCTCAACAACAAGGCTCATCAGAGTGCGTGAATGTGCAGGCGACACGAGCGTGCCTGCACCCCTCAACTACCTGCTCCCTTCTGCCTGCTCCCCCACCAGGCGACGCGAGCATGCCTGCTCCCTTCACGTACGACGGCGTGACCGTGTGGAGCAAGCGCACCAACAGCCTCGTATACGATATTACTGCCACAAATCTCAACTGCAACTACAAGGTGGAGTGGTTGACGGGCACAGAGGGGGAGGTGTTCAGAGATTGTGGCTGCTAGGGTACATGAAGAGACAGCCCCTTCTCGCCTGAGTTTTGCAGCTTTATCTCCAAGTGCTGCATCAAAGCTTGTTAGGGTTTTGACCTTGGTGTCCTTTGGATGTGGCCACCAATACGCATTATAGGCAAGCACCGTAGGCAAGCACCGCAGGCAAGTACACAGGGCAGGCAAAGGTGATTTCACAAGGGGCTGGTTGGAGGGCTGGGACTGGACCCAGTGTTTCAGGCTGCACGCAGCTGGGTATCCACTAAAACCTCCTCCACTAGGGCATCCTTGCCTTGAGCCTTTCACACGCAATGCCGCCGGGGGTACGAGGGCCAGCGGTGGTCGTCACGGCCCAGGCCGCACACACGCGCCCGCTCGCCCACCTAGTTATGGCCAGCCCACTCTGGAGAGAGCTTGGCTGACACGGCTGAAAGTCGGACCTGCATCCCGCGGTGTTCACCAGCTGCTGACAACCCAAATACGCTGCTCACCCATGCACCCCACAGGCGTATGGCCAGTTCTGCCAGATGACGGACGACTGGAGCGACATCCCCGACTTCCTGCCCGACGGCTACAAGTGAGCACCGCCCACGCGTGCACGCACACACGCACGCAGTACATGTGCCGGGCGCTGCACTCACGGAGGCCACACGCACCGCCTGCGCGCGCACGCACACCGGTATACATGCACGCACACCGGTACCCACACACGCACGTGCACACAAGGCACACACAAAAACACTCACCACCCGCCCACGCAGGTCATGGAACGAGGCCTACTGCTACGACATTGCTCCCAACCAGCAGTACACGTGCGCGCAACAGGTACGCCTCCTGCCGCACCCACTGACTCACTCAACTGCCCCTGAAACTGCCTCTTCAACTACCGTTGAATATAACTTGCTGAACGGGTTTTGGCGTGAGAGCATGACGCGCTGCGAGCGCAAAAACTGCACGGTGCAGGCGGAATTTGGCATGTGCGACGACGGCCTCATGTCCAACGACCTGGGCGGCTACGCGGCCGAGATTGGATCGTACTGCGCCGTCACGTGCCAGCGCTGCATGCAGGGCGCGGCCATGTGCGGCGACAAGTTGCCGCCGGCGTCAGGTGAGGGTGGCGTGACGTGTGCCGGTGCGAGGCTCTGATGCTTCAGGTGAGCGTAGTGGGCTGGTGGCGAGTGCCGTCACAAGGCTCTGCTGGTGTCTGGAGCGTCTGCAAGGTGCCGCTGGTGTCAGGTGCCGGCACGGGGCTCTACTGCCCCGCAGAACCGGCCACAAGTAGAAACTGCAGCGCCTACCACAACAGCTGCCTCCGACCTCAGGTGAATTGGCTGTGGTTACCGGCAAGAGGCTTTGCTGCCCCCCAGAAGCAGCCTAGCTAGTAGCTGGATCGTACGTCTGACCACTGCAAGCCCAGCACCAAAAAGGAGTGCGCGTGTGCCTTTGGGCTGCGGCCGTCAGAGACCGTGTGTACCTGAAGCTGTCCACGCACCCTTCCTCTATCGATGCACCCCTTCCTAGCGCTGCCCTCCCTGCCCTCCCTGCCTCTGTCCGCCGCCCCCTTCCATAACCCCCCTGCCCTTCCTCCACCAGGCGGCCGCACGTGCGCGCAGCATGGCGACGCTGGTGAATGCTACCAGTGGTGGTTCAAGCGTGGCAGCTACTGCGCACGCACGTGCGGGTTCTGTGGCGGCGGCACCGCGCCGTGCGTTGAGGTCGTACCAACTGGTGCGGGGGGGGCTGTGGGCTGGGGGGGCTCGCACAATGTGTGCCAGCACCGCATGGCAGCGTGTCAGCCTGATGCTCACCACGTAGCAGTGCCTGTACCTCCCTACCACTGCAAGCCCTGCCATGCCATGCATGAATGCCGCGTGCTCGCTGCGCTGCGCACCTTTGGATCTTCGTGCTGGTGGCTTTGCTTGCTCTGGTGGTGTACACTCACATACGCGGCGCACCCTCACACACGCCGCGTGCACCAATGCTCCTTGCAGATGGTTACACGTGCGAGCAGCGCCTCACGTGGGGCAGCTGCAGCGAAAACTGGATGATCGACAACCACTTCTGCGACGTGACATGCGGGCGCTGCGGCTCATCGGGCGGCGACACGCTGTCCCCGTCCGCCTCCCCCTCCCCCCCCTACCCCCGCCTCCCCCTCCCCCCCCCTACCCCCCCTACCCCTCCGCCTCCCCCTCGGGCGGCTCCTCGGACGTCTGCGTGGACAAGACCCCCTCAGGTGCGCCATAATAGCGCAGTGCGAGCCCGAATACAATCTCTGATGGGTTTCTGGGCAAGCGGGTTAGCAGTGTGCACGGCCACAGCGCCAGGTGGGCTGTGTGCGCTGCAGTACACTGCTAGGAATTTCATCTGTGCGCGCGCCATGCCCACCCCGCGCTCGCCCCTTCCAACTCTGTGCAGATGGCATCTTGTGCACACAGCGTCTCGCGTGGGGCAACTGTGGTGACAGCTGGATGGTCGATGGAGGCTACTGCAACGCCACGTGCGGGCGCTGCGGATCCTCGTGCGTGGACAAGACCCCCGCAGGTACGCCTCTGGTGGCGTACGCTCACACACGCGGCGCACCCTCACACACGTCGCATGCACCAATGCTCCTTGCAGATGGCTACACGTGCAAGCAGCGCCTCACGTGGGGCAGCTGCAGCAAAAGCTGGATGATCGACAACCACTTCTGCGACGTGACATGCGGGCGCTGCGGCTTATCAGGCGGCGACACGCTGTCCCCGTCCGCCTCCCCCTCCCCCCCCTACCCCTACGCCTCCCCCCCCCCCCCTCCCCTCCCCTCCCCTACCCCCTCCCCCTCCCCCTCCCCCTCGGGTGGCTCCTCGGACGTCTGCGTGGACAAGACCCCCTCAGGTGCGCCATAATAGCGCAGTGCGAGCCCGAATACAATCTCTGATGGGTTTCTGGGCAAGCGGGTTAGCAGTGTGCACGGCCACAGCGCCAGGTGGGCTGTGTGCGCTGCAGTCCACTGCTAGGAATTTCATCTGTGCGCGCGCCATGCCCACCCCGCGCTCGCCCCTTCCAACTCTGTGCAGATGGCATCTTGTGCACACAGCGTCTCGCGTGGGGCAACTGTGGTGACAGCTGGATGGTCGATGGAGGCTACTGCAACGCCACGTGCGGGCGCTGCGGATCCTCGTGCGTGGACAAGACCCCCGCAGGTACGCCTCTGGTGGCGTACGCTCACACACGCGGCGCACCCTCACACACGCCGCGTGCACCAATGCTCCTTGCAGATGGCTACTCGTGCAAGCAGCGCCTCACGTGGGGCAGCTGCAGCGAAAGCTGGATGGTCGACAACCACTTTTGTGACGTGACATGCGGGCGCTGCAGCTCATCGGGCGGCGACACGCCTTCCCCGTCCCCGTCCGCCTCCCCCTCCCCCTCCCCTCCCTCCCCCCCTCCCCTCCCTCCCTCCCCTCCCCCCCCCTCCCCCTCCCCCCTCCCTCCCTCCCCCTCCCCCCCTCCCCCTCCCCATCGGGCGGCTCCTCGGACGTCTGCGTGGACAAGACCTCCTCAGGTGCGCCATGAAGGCGCAACTCAAGCCCGAATACAATCTCTGATGGGTTTCTGGACAAGCGGGTTCACAGTGTCCACGGCCACAGCGCCCAGGTCGGGGCAGAGCTGGGATGTGTGCGCTGCAGTACACTGCTAGGAATTCACTCTGCGCCATACCCACCCCGCGCTCCCCCCTTCCACCTCTGTGCAGATGGCATCTCGTGCACACAGCGCCTCGCGTGGGGCAACTGTGGTGACAGCTGGATGGTCGGTGGTGGCTACTGCGACGCCACGTGCGGGCGCTGCGGATCCTCGTGCGTGGACAAGACCCCCGCAGGTACGCCTCTGGTGGCGTACGCTCACAGACGCGGCGCACCCTCACACACGCCGCATGCACCAATGCTCCTTGCAGATGGCTACACGTGCAAGCAGCGCCTCACGTGGGGCAGCTGCAGCGAAAGCTGGATGGTCGACAACCACTTCTGTGATGTGACATGCGGGCACTGCAGCTCATCGGGCGGCGACACGCTTTCCCCGTCCCCGTCCGCCTCCCCCTCCCTCCCCTCCCTCCCCCTCCCCCTCCCCCTCCCCCTCCCCCTCCCCCTCGGACGGCTCCTCGGACGTCTGTGTGGACAAGACCCCCTCAGGTGCGCCATCAAAACAGAGTGGGAGCCCGAATACATGATGGGTTTCTGGGCAAGCGGGTTAGCAGTGCGCACAGTCGCATCAACCAAGAGAGGGCAGAGCGTCTGCATCGCAGTACACTGCCGTGAGTGCCCTCTATGTGCGCATTATGCTCTAATCTGCTTGCGGCCGGCCTCCTTTCACCCACCTCTGTGCAGATGGCATCTCGTGCGCGCAGCGCCTCACGTGGGGCAACTGTGACGACAGCTGGATGGTGGAGGAAGGATTCTGCGATGCCACATGCGGGCGCTGCGAATCCTCGTGCGTGGACAAGACCCCCACAGGTGCGCCTCTGGTGGTCTCTGCCGTTGTACTGAACCTCACTGAGTCGGAGAAGGACGAGGCGCAGAGGAGAGGCAAACTGGCACCAGATTTTGACTGCTCTCTTAATTGGTCTCTCGCCCGGCAGGACGAGGAAGCTAGCTGGGACGGTCAGTGACGGTCAGAGGGGGTCAGTGACCTTCCACTACACAAGCTACAAATCACAGGCACTCCAGCCCGCGACGGCCACGCGTGCGCGTGACCGCGCCGCTGGGGCCCCCTTGCTAGACCTGCTTAATCGCAAAAACAAAACGCCACAGCTGCCGCGAGGCGCCTCAGAGTAGCCTCCTGGAGCTAGCAGCTGTCTTGTGGCACCTCGACGTAGCCCCCAAGCGCCAGTAGCTGTCTTGTGACACCTTGACGTAGTCTCTCGGCGCCAAAGGCGAGGGTGGGGGGGGGAGATGGATAGGTAGCGTGCTTGAAGCTGTGACTAGGTCACAGCAAACATACACAAGCTAAACTTCTTTTGTTTCACTTTGGCGTCCCCTTAGTGTGAACTGACCTATTTTTAAGCTAAACCCATATTGCTCCTGTTGCTTATGAGCAGAAACTCTAGTTTCCTGATCATCTATGATCTAAATATCTATGATTGATCCGGAAACTGTACTCATACGCTCACACGCGGCGCGCGCTCACCCACGTCGTGCGCACCACTGCTCCTTGCAGATGGCTACTCGTGCAAGCAGCGCCTCACGTGGGGCAGCTGCAGCGAAACCTGGATGATCGACAACCACTTCTGCGACGTGACATGCGGGCGCTGCAGCTCATCGGGCGGCGACACGCCGCCTTCGTCTCCATCCCCCTCCCCCTCGCCCTCCTCCCCCTCCCCCTCCCCCCCCTCCCCTCCCCTCCCCTCCCCCTCTCCGTCCCCCTCCCCCTCGGGCGGCTCCTCGGACATCTGCGAGGACAAGACCCCCTCAGGTGCGCCATCAAAGCGCAGTGCGAGCCCGAATACGATCTCTGATGGGTTTCTGGTAAAGCGGGTTAACATTGTGCAGGCCACAGCACCCAGGACAGGGCAGAGCTGGTCTGTGTGCACTGAAACGCACATCATGGAATGCCCTCTACACGCGCGCCATGCCCCAACCCGCGCGCGCGTCCCTTCCTCCGGCCTCCTCCTACCCACCTCTGCACAGATGGCATTTTGTGCGCGCAGCGCCTTACGTGGGGCAACTGTGGCGACAGCTGGATGGTCAATGGTGGCTACTGCGATGCCACGTGCGGGCGTTGCGGATCCTCGTGCGTGGATAAGACCCCCGCAGGTGCGCCATCGATGCACTGCTATCCTGATAGCCAACACATGATCTCTGATGGGTATTTGGGCAGTATGTGGGCAAGACGGTCAGCGGTGCGTAAGACCGCAGTACCCAGAGCCAAGTAGAGAGTCTGCACCGCAGTACACAGGAATGCCGTCTGTGCGTGCGCCTGAACCCCAACCCGCGCGCGCCCCTTCCACCGGCCTCAACCACCCACGCCTGTGCAGATGGCATCTCGTGCGCACAGCGCCTAACGTGGGGCAACTGTGACGACAGCTGGATGGTGGACAGTGGCTACTGTGATGCCACGTGCGGGCGCTGCGGCTCCTTGGACAGCCCCTGCGTGGACACGCAAGTCAATGGTGCGCATGCCTTGCTTGCTGGATCTGCAGGAGGGGAAGAATTTACCCAGGGGAAGAACACACAGTAAACTTAGTTGGCCTTAAGCTAGCTACCGCCTCAAACATACTTATTAAGTGATTCCTGAGACACTTCAGCCAGTGCAGCGGAACCCTTTTTTATAAGCATTTTGACTTTAGCTACGGGGTAAAAACGATTCTTATCTAAATAGCTAGCTCCTAGGCCCCCATATGATGCGTCCACCGGGATTTGACCTTGGGCGGGTGAGGTTTGAGAGTATCCGATATTGGCCACCCAGTGCTGAAACTGCTTAATTAAACTTTACTTGCTCATTTTAGCTGGGGGGTCGAAACACGGAGGGGGTAGAAAAGTTATTTTGACACACACTGTAGAAGTTTTTTGGGGGGGTCCCATCCACCCACCCACCCACCCTATCTCACTGAATACGCCAGGCATGGAGCCAGGACCGATGCGCGTGGCTTCTTTACAGTAAGAGCTGTCCATCGCAATGTCTAAGTTGCCAGAAGATGGCCAAAATTGCCCCCAAAACACTCGCCATACCTTGGCCGAGATGGCCGCCACCAGGAGTGTGGACCCTCCAGTTCACACTTTCCAGGCAGATTCAGGGTTTACTCTCCTGAGATGTTTTGCTGTGCTCTCCAAGAAGATTCAGATGGTGTTGGTCCCATATCAATCCGTGAAGGTTGCCCAAATCCCTAGGTGAGCACTTGGTGCACCGCAGGGAGCACGCGGAGAGTTGGGGAGTTGAGGGTGTGCGGACCCCCACCCTTGAACCCAGGGTCTCTTCTGAGAGTGGATTCGTGCTCCTCTCATCAAGGCGGTTGCAATGTTGGCCTTCTCATCGAAATTGGTTCAGTGCAACGATAGTTCTCGACCCCCCATATAAAGTTTGCCGTCCCCCCTCCCACCCACCTACCCACCCACCCCAACTTTGGACCCTCACATCTCGGCCACCAGTAACAGTAACAGTAACACGGGGTTTCCAGCTAAGCAGGCTACTCTTCTAATAGACACCCGCCGATACTCCAGCACACTTCAGTACTAGAGTACCGCCGGCTCCCGGCCGATAGACTACCGCTCCCGCCGGCTAGACTACCCCAAACAGCGGTCTCTGAGAGACATGTCTGGCAAGGAGCATATAGGAGAGGACCTTCCTCAGGGTCACAGTAGTGGCCTTGTGGCCAGTCAAGCCGGCAGAGCCGACTGGCGCTGACTGGAACGGTCCCCGCCTGGCAGTGCATGGCTGTCCAGCTCTCGTTTGCATGGGGCTCGGCGCCCCATGCCTCATGCATGGCCAGGTCCCACCCTCCAGGGGTGCATGGACGACAGAGTTGTCATGGAGGCTGCCTGAAGACCTTCCAACGCCAGTCACCGGCAGACGAGCGACCCCGAGGATGAGCGCGGTGACGAACGCTGCGATTAGTGAAGCGGATTTACTCTGTGTTGCCTCGGCGGTCGCCACCGCTGAAGCCGTGATGGTAGCCCGCCTCCACGGGCAGCCATCTTGACCAATGTCCAGCATGCATTGACGGGCGCCAGCTCCTCCGCTCGTCGATCAACTCGTCGAGATCGATGCCGCATGGCGTCCTGCATGGGGGGAGGATAAGGGCCGTCTCCCAGCACGGGCCGCGGCAGCGCCGCGGCTACTCGCCAAGCCATGGCAGCGCCGGGCAAGCCGCTCCTGAAGTATTCCACCGAGGGGCAGTCTAGCAGGAGCCAGGCCAGTCGTATTTTACCCCGCTCGTCAGCGGCACGGAGATCCTCGTCACCAGCAGCGCCGCATTGCTGGGTCCAGGGCTCGGCGACGAGAACGCGCCTCCGTTAATCGAGCCCCATCTCGGCCACCAGGTGTCCAAATTCAAAAATTCCGCTTGATTTGGAACATAGACAGCAAGAAGATTGATAATCAGCGTAAATGTCACACGTAATTTTCTGCCCCACCCTTGGGCAACCCTTGGGTCGAAACATTAATAACAGCTCAATGCTAACCGAGTCTTCAGTAACTGGGCTGTGTGCATCGCAGTGCACACATGTGAATGCACTTAGACATGTGTACACGCCATGCCCCAAGAGGCGCGCGCCCTGTTATCTGACCGCTCACCCACACCCAACCACCTCTGTGCAGATGGCTACACGTGTGACCAGCGCCTCACGTGGGGCAACTGTGGTGATAGCTGGATGGTGGAGGGAGGCTACTGCGACGCCACGTGCGGGCGGTGCCAGCCTGGCCCCGCACAGGGCGTTGGGAGCGACCCCACGTCTGACCCCGGTCCCCCGTCCGACTTGGGCGCACCCAGGCAGGGCGACGCCGTGCTGCCGCCGGGCATCACGTGCGACGACCCGGTCGCAGCCACGCTGCCGATCTGTGCTGCCGCTCCGCGCTCGTCGGCGTCGGCTAGCGTGTGGTCGGCCATCAACGCGTCGATGTGGAGCACGCCACAGGCCCCGCAGCAGCCGAACGCGCCCGGCAGCCCGCCGATGCCTCGCCCCCGCCGGCCGATGCCGCCGCCCACCCCGCCCACCTAAATGAGCCTACAAGGGCTCTCCTGAGTAGCCAGCCTGAACGCACACAAGCACGTGCAACCGCATGCCCCACAATACTTACAGCACAGCCCATGAGTAGCCCTATCTTCTCCGTACCACACAGAGAGCCGTGCATGCAGTTACAGAAAGGGGAATCAGAGCGTTTATCCAGCTGTGCGCATCTGCTGCACCTGCGCTCGCCAGCAAGCACACCCCATTTCCCACAATGCATTGTTATTCACCTCGAGATTCAGACCTCATTCACAGAGATTCAACCCAGGTTCAGAGAGATCTAGTCAAGGCCAGCGCAGGAGCACATTCCACACCTTCCTCCTTTTTGAAGACGCTCGCTCCTTTTTGCATCATTCCCTGGGCCCGGCCCCTCGCTTGTCAGCACCTTGCGATGGCACGGACCGCCCTAGTGCTGTGCGTTTCCAGCGCCCTCCTTGTGCTCGCGTGTGTCGCTCAGAGCGTCGACGAGCCGCCGCTGCCCGAACCCGAGCCCCCCTCCTCCTGCTACGTGCTCGTGCGCTCGCTTCCGGAGCGCGAGTGCCAGCTCTGGATCGACGACTGCACGTGAGTGTGTGCGTGCTGCATGCTGCATGTGACCATGGGGAGCTGAAGGACGTTGGGCCGCAAGGAGGCAGTGCATGCAGCTGCGTATGAAAGCCACCCATGGAGCCACTGGGCCTTGCCACGGATCGATCATGCCACGGCAAGATGATCACAGTTGGGGAGCAAGTGGCGCACGCAAGCGTCGCTCACCTGCCTGTCTTGCATGCATGCCTGATCGCGCAGCGTGCCGGGCGTCGCACAATCGGACCACTGCACGCTGTGCAATCGGGGTAAGGTCTCATTGCGTGCACTACGCTGCATGCGTGCCGCATGCACACGGTGCCGCCCATGCAACTCCCCACGCCTGCCGCTCCCTCGCTCAGCAACTCCCCGCGCCTGCCGCTCCCTCGCCCATGCAACTACCCACGCCTGCCGTTCCCCCGCCCATGCAACTCCCCACGCCTGCCGCTCCCTCGCCCATGCAACAACCCACGCCTGCCTCTCCCTCACCCATGCAACTACCCACGCCTGCCGCTCCCTCGCCCATGCAACCCCCAACGCCTGCCGCTCCCTCGCCCATGCAACTACCCACGTCTGCCGCTCCCTCGCCTATGCAACTTACAACTCACGCCCTCCCTCCCTCCCTACCTTGCTTTCTGCCCCTTGCCACCTCCCTTGAGCGGTAGTCTATCGGCCGGGAGCCGGCAGTACTCTAATACTTAAATGTGCTGGAGTATTGGCGGGTGTCTCTAGTAGAAGAGTAGCCTGCTTAGCTGGAAACCCCGCGTTACTGTTACTGTTACCACCTCCCTTGTGCAGGCTGGGGCACATACACGACTGAGAAGGAGTGCCTCGTCCCACCGGCTCAGGGCCCAGGGCCGGTCGGCGCATCACCAATCGACCCTTACTCCTACCCAGCGCCTCAGCAGCCCAGCAACTCTGGCTGCTCATCCGACACACAATCCTGGCTGGAAAGGCGCCCCAGTGATGCGGGCAGCGCCTGCCCCCACCTGCAGCCCGGCCTCAGCCGCTGGGAGAGCTATCAGACCTGGAACTCTGTCGGAGGGGGCGTCCCATCGAACTGGGCCTCGGTCAAGCTGCCCGAGAACACGCGCGTGCTTGTGACGGCCTGCTCCTTCGGGAGCGACGCCAAGCTCCGCTCCATCGAGATCCCTGCCAGCAGCGAGGCGGGAGACGTGTCGAGCATGCCGCCTGCAACTCACCGCCTGCAACTCACCGCCTGCAACTCACCGCCTGCGACTCACCGCCCGCAACTCACCGCCTGCAACTCACCGCCTGCAACTCACCGCCTGCAACTCACCGCCTGCAACGCGGCGCCTGCAACTCGGTGCTCATCAGCACATGCACATAGGCAGCCATCAGATCTCACCTGGACGCGCCGCACTGGTTGACAGCGCCCAACACACACCCTCTCCCTCTTCACTTCCCTCGCAGCTCATCTTTGACGACTCTGATCTTCTGCTGATTGTCGGCGCGATTTGGGTCAGCGGACGGCTATCCATGGGCAGCCCCGATTGCCGCCTCCAGTCCAACATCATGATCACCTTTGATTCTCAGCTCGGCATCGGCGACCCCGACCTCGGCATCCAGGTTAAGCCAGGCGGCCAGCTCGACCTGCACGGCGCATGGTTCAACCCCACGTGGACGCGCCTTGCTGCAACAGCCGCTGCAGGCCAGAACTGGGTAACGCTGAAGGACGCGGTCAACTGGCAGCCGAATCAGCATGTCGCGGTCATGACATCAATATTCAGGGACGAGGCTAGCAACCAGGTGGGCTGCGATGCTACTGTGCTTGTGCTGCTGCTGTGAGATTCGATGCTGACCTCCGATGACCGCTCATCGTCACCGCTATCGCCAATGCAACTGCCAACGCCGCCACCAATGCAACCGCCAACGCCGCCCGCCCCACCCCCCACCCTTTCACCCCGCCCCCGCAGAACGAGGTGATGACCATCAACTACGTGGATTCTGATGGCAAGAGGGTCGTCTTCACTGAGGACTTCCGCCACCACCACTACGGCGGGTGGGAGTACCAGACCGAGGTCGCACTGCTGTCACGGAGCATCACTCTCCAGGGCGGTCCCGAGTCGGTCCCACGTTCCAAGGGCGGCTCCGTCAAGATCATGGGTCAGGCGCGCCTGCAGGGTGTTGCCGCATTCCGCATGGGACAGCGCAACCTCCTCGGCTTCTACCCTTTCCACTTCCACCAAATCGGATGGGTCAACGGTGATTCGTACGTCAGCGACTGCGCCGTGTACAACTCCTTCTACCGCTGCTTTGTCGTGCACGGTACCCACAACCTCCTCCTCAAGGACAATGTGGCGTTCCATGCCTCCGGCCACTGCTACTACCTGGAGGACGGCGTGGAGGAGCACAACCGCTTTGAGCACAACCTGGCAGCCTTCGTGCATGTGATCGGCAGCCCCGCGGGCGGCCCCTCTCAGGACGGCACCACGCACGTGCAGGACTGGTCGTGGCTCGCTCAGCCTGCTGACGCCGCCGCATCTGGGTTCTACGTCCCCAACAGTAACAATGAGTTTGTGGGGAACGCGGCCTCGGGCGGCTGGGCGGGCTACAGCTTCCCGCGCCTAGATACTCCGATCGGTGACTACGCATGGATGACCAACTTCATTCCCCACCAGCGCCCGCTCAAGCTCTTCGACGGCAACACCGTTCACTCCTCTGGCTACTACTTCAACATGGCTGGCGGCATCTACGTTGGCGGCAAGTGAGTTATCTCTTGCGGTGCTGTGCTGTGCTGTGCCGTACTTTACTTTACTGTGCTGCGCTGTGTGGTACTGTGCTGTGCTGTGCTGTGCTGTGCTGTGCTGTACTGTTTACTTTACTGTGCTGTGCTGTGCTGTTATACTGCTGTCTTGCTGTGCTGGCTGAGCTGGCTGAGTTATCTGTGCTGTGCTGCTGTGCTGGCTTTGCTTTGCTTTGCTGCAGTGCTACTCTGGTGCTGTGCTCGCCGTGCTCTATTGCTGTGCTGGCTGTGCTTTGCCGCTGTGCTGCTGTGCTGGGGCGGAAGTGCTGCTGTGCTGGCTGTGCTGGCCGTACTGCGGTACTGCAGTACTGCGCCGTGCTGGCTGTGCCGCGGTTATGATTTATGCTGTTTGATGTGTTTGTGTACTTTGATGCAGCAACTCAGCAGCGCAGAAGCATGCTGCTCTGCTGATATTGTACTGTGCTGCTGTCCTGTTGTGCTGCTCTGATGGAGGAAGGGGCGCGGCGCTCGATGCCATATGTTTGTCGCAGGCGTGCATGCTTATATGTGGGCTTCCCTTGGGCTGCCGGCTCACAGGGCTGACACAAAATGGTGGTTTTCACCTGGGCGTGCGTGCCCATGCTCAAACGCCAGCCGGTGCGCTGACCTGCTGCCACCCACATTGTTGCAGGCTCTGGATTAACAAGGGCGACTACAACAAGCTCTACTACAGTTCTGGACGCTGGGCGCACGACACAAAGGACGAGCAGGGCAACCCCACCACCATGGTTTTCACAAACTGCAAAGCGTGGCTGGCGCAGTGGGGCATCAGCCACTGGGTGCGTTGGTATGCGCTGTCTGCGCCTACGTTTCCTCAGGCTCGCACACAAACACGCACGCCCGCTAACATGAATGCAAAGTGACTGGCATAGATTCAACCCAGGAATCACAATGCATGCACGTGCACACACGCGCCGACACCACACAACTCGTGCAGGGCGACCGCGTGCGTGTCGATCGCTGGGAGGCGCACGACTGCACGCGCGGCGCCAATGTCTTTGGCGATGCGTCCCTTTCCAACGCGCTCATCAACGGCCAGAGTGACAACTACTGGTCGGACTTCCCTGGCAACCTCTACGAGCTCGACCCAATCGCAGGGTTTCGCTGGTGGGTGTGATGCTGCGACGTGCGCCTGCTGGTCTTTGTGGTTGGGCGCGCGAGCTTGCCGCCTGCAAGTTTAGCTTCGAGGTGTTCTGTAGGGTAGCCAGATGAGTTGATCATCATCATCAGAGCAAGAGATTGGCCGCATCTATGCGGGGGTGGCTGAGGTGCTGCCTGCTTCACACATCTGGGACGTGCTGCACGTTGTGGGTCAAACTACTGTGTGCTGACTGCTGCACGCTGCTTGATGCCCCCGCCCGCCGTGCAGGTACGATACGTCGGTCCGCACGGTGCTGGCAAACATCAAGTTCAGGAACTTTGCGCTGCAGTCCAACGTGGCTGCGGCGTTTCGCCCGTCGGTGTGGTTCACCATGCCAGCGAGCGATGAGTTCAAGCCCAGCGTGAGTTTATAGGCATGGGCGAGGAGAGGGAGATGCGCAGTGCCCACATCATGTTGAGTCAAAGGAGAGTGCCCCTCGTGCACTCCTGTCCCGTGCTTGCCCTGAAGCATGTAGCACTAGCTCTGATAACTCAGTCTATGCTGCTGCTGCCTTTGCAGTACATCTCCGCTTCCCGTGGCATCACGTACGAGAACGTGGACTTTCGAGCGTTCCTCAACAACGTGCCGATCGACACGGGTGCCTCGCGCTACTTCAACTGGATCGGTGCGTGCAGGGGATGACCTGCTTGATCAGTTGGGCAGTCAACAGCAGTTCTCTTTTGTGAAATGATGACGACGATGATGATGATGATGATGATGATGATGATGATGATGATGGGGTGGCCAGTGGGTGCAGCCGGCAGTGTTAGCTTTGAGGGTGCCTGCCTCTGCCTACCTGCTTACTTGCCCGCCCGCCCGCCCGCCGCCCGCCCGCCTGCCGCCCGCCCGCCCGCCCGCCCGCCTGCCTGCCTGCCTGCCTACCTGCCTGCCTGCCTGCCTGCTTGCCTGCCTAAGGAGCACACCAACTCACTTGTGCCCCTCCCTCGGTTGCAGACTGGGACGGCAGTGCGAGCCGCCGCGGCAAGGCCACCGTCATCGGCTCCTGGCCACAGTGGTGGCAGCTCGACAACAATTGCCAGCTTGACAGCAGCAGCGGCAGCTGGATTTGTGACTGGCTGCCGTGGAGGGGCGTTGCGCGTCTCGACGTGCACGTCTCCGGCTACACTGCAGTCGTCAACACCTTCTCTGCGGTGCCGCCAACGTTCGCCAACCGCGCCGGCTACGCCGCCCAGTTTGGCTACCGCGGCTCCGACGTGAGGTCCACTGTCATCACGCGCAACGAGGTGTGTTGAATTGGTGTGCTAGTGCACGTGTGCATGCGCGTTCCTGCCTGCCTGCCTGCCCGCCTTGACTGCGTGCCTGCCTGCGCGCTTGCGTGCCAGCGTGCGTGTGCAGGTCGGGCGCCTGCCTGCATGCGCGAGTCAGGCAGGCTACAGGGGCGCGCGGGCTGCGCCCTGTGCTGACGCGAGTGCTCCAACTAGATGACTGCTTGCCCGCCCTTGTTAACCATCTCCCGCTCCTCCCTTCCTGTCCCTGGATGCAGGGCATCACAGGCGTCGCGGGCAACAGCGGCTGGTATGTGCACCTGCAGGAGGGCGCGCCACAGTCGATGCAGGTCTACCCAACTCAGATCCCGCCTGGAATGAGTGAGTCGCGCTGGTGGATGTGAGCCCTGGCATCATAGAGCGCCCAATGCCCTGGCATGCACCCTGCTCTCTCTCCCGGTCTGCTGCCCGGCCGCTAATTTATAACGGTGCTGTGCGTTCCTGCACATGCACATGCAACTCCTTCCTCCCGCACGCACGCATGCAGCGCCTCCCGCCCGGGCGCCGTGTCTGCTGATCAGGTACTCTCTTGCGACCGTGCTGCTTCCTCCCCTGAACGTGCTCGTGCGTGTGCGACCCCTGCCCTCCTACATGTGCAGCCATCTTGGAGCGCCTCCAGCCAGGCGCCCGGCCTGCTTATCAGCTGCTCTCTTGTGACCCTGCTGTGTCCTCGCTTTACCATGCTGAGTGTTGTCTTCTCTCCTTACCGTGCTGTTAACCCTGCACCCACAAGCACGCAGGCGTCATGTTTGCGACTCGCTACCCGTCTGGCACCACCTTCTCCATCAAGCGCACCTTCATCTGGTACCCAGGTGTGTGGGGAGGTGTAGAGTGTGGCGAGTGTCAGTCCTTTCTGTTATGTTGTTTCCGTCCGCCAACTGGCGTCTGACTTTGAGGTGGGCGTGGGAGAGGTGTGGAGTGTGGAGTGGTTTTGTCTCCCTTTCCTGTTGTCTTCCAGCTAAGATCCCATCGTCTTCCCGCTAAGATTTCGAGTTGGGCGAGAACAGGGCGCACGAACACGCAGGCACATACCTACGCACACACACGCACACGCTTGCACACGCGGCGCGTCCACACACACACACACACACACAAACACACACACCTACAACCACACACATCAGGCTTCAACGCGCAGCTGTACCAGGCGAACAGTCTGTGGGACTTGCAGTACGGCAATGGCGAGGCATACTTCTTTGACGGCAAGCACCTCTACATCAGGATGAGCGACCCGAGTGAGTGGGTGGGAGGCAGGCGTGGGTGGGGCTGGAAAGGGGAGCTGGGGAGCAGCTGCACACCAGGATGAGTGAAGCGGGTGAGTGGGTGGGGAGGCAGGCATGAGGAGGCAGGCACTGAAAGGATGAGAAGCGGGTGGAGCGGGTGAGTGGGTAGGAGGCAGGCGTGGGTGGGGCTGGTGGGGCTGGAAGGGGAAGATGGGGAGCAGCTGCACACCAGCAAAGCGGGTGAGTGGGTGGGAAGGCAGGCATGAAAAGGCAGGCACTGAAAGGATGAGAAGCGGGTGAGTGGGTGGGAGGCAGGCGTGGGTGGGGCCGGTGGGGCTGGAAGGGGACGCTGGAGATCAGCTGCACACCAGGATGAGTGAAGTGAGTCAGTGGGTGGGAAGGCAGGCATGAGGAGGCAGGCACTTAAAGGATGAGAAGCGAGTGGAGCGGGTGAGTGGGTAGGAGGCAGGCGTGGGTGGGGCTGGTGGGGCTGGAAGGGAAAGCTGAGGAGCAGCTGCACATCAGGATGAGCAAAGCGGGTGAGTAAGTGGGAGGTGGGCGTGGGTGGGGCTGGAAGGCAAAGCTGAGGAGCACCTGTGTGGGCGGATCAGTGACCTTGGTGAGCGTGGGTGGCGGTGGGTGGCGGTGGCGCGGAGGGGAGACGCTGGGGAGAGCGGGAGGCCGATGCGGGGGCAGGGGGGAAGCAACAGGGCGGAGAGGGGCGGGCACAGCGGGAGGGCTACCCTGCCCCCGTCACTATAAGACCTGCCTCACCCGAGCAGGTGCTGAGCACTCAGCAACCAGGCTCATCATAGCACTTACATGCGCAGGCAACACTAGCCTATACCTGCGACCCTCAAGCTCCCTCAAGTGCATGCCAGCTCCCGCGTGCCTGCTCCCTCCGCAGGCCAACGCAAGCGTGCCTGCTCCTTCCACGCCCTGACCCTGTCCGCATAAGACCCCCCCCGCCTACTCAGGAACCAGGCTCATCATCAGAGCACGTGCATGCACAGGCGACATGAGCGTACCTGTGACCCTCACGCCAGCTCTCCCGTGCCTGCTCTCTCCGCAGGCAACGCAAGCGTGCCTGCTCCTTTCATGCCCTGACCCTGTCCCTATTAGACCCATCCCGCCTACTCAGGAACCAGGCTCATCAGAGCACGTGCACGCACAGGCAACGCAAGTTTGCGAGCTCGTGTCACGTGCCTCCTGTGCTCCTGTCACGTGCCTACTCCATCATGCCTGCTCCCTCGTGCCTGCTCCCTCAAACCTGCCCCCCCATCAGGCGACGCGAGCATTCCTGCTGCCTTCACGTACGACAACGTGACCATCTGGGGCGAGCGCACCAACAGCCTCGTATACGACATCACCGCAACCAACCTTAACTGCAACTACAAGGTGGAGTGGTGTTGGGGGGCACAGAAGAGGGGTGTTAGGAGATTGTGGTTGCTAGAGTGCATTGTGATGGAGAGACGGCACCTCCTGCCTGAGTTCTGCTACTTCATTGCTAATTTCTGCATCGAGGCTAGTTAGGGTTTTGACCTTGGGGTCAGCCTTTGGCCGTGCCTACCGATCCGCACCGAGGGCAAGCACCGTAATGGACAAGCACACAGGGCAAAAGTGGTGCTTCCCAAGGGGCTGGTAAGAAGTCTTGGGGACTGCACTTTCTGTCCCTAGAAGATGCGTGCACCCAGACGCCACGCAGCACGCCAGCTGGGCATCCACTTACACCTCCACTGGGGCATCCTTGTATTGCGCCTTTCACACACAATGCCGATGAGGGTAGTAGGAGGGCCAGCGGTGGTCGTCACGGCCCATGTCGCACGCACGCCTGCTCGCCCACCTAGCTATGAGCAGAGCTTGGAGCTGACACGCCTGAAAGTCTGACCTGCACCCCACGGTCCTCACCAGCTGACTGCCCGCACCCGCTGCCCACCCATGCACCCCACAGTCGTGGGGCCAGTTCTGCCAGATGACGGACGACTGGAGCGACATCCCCGACTTCCTGCCCGACGGCTACAAGTGAGCACCACCCACGCGTGCACGCACGAACGCACGCACATATGCTGGGTGCTGCACTCACGGAGACTGCACACACCGCCCACTCATACACACACGTGCACACGCTCTTACGGAGGCCGCACGCACCGCCTGCGCGCGCACACACAGCGGCATGCATGCACGCTCACCGGTAAAGGCACACTCACCACCCGCCCACGCAGGTCATGGACCGAGGCCCACTGCTATGACATCGCTCCCAACCAGCAGTACACGTGCGCGCAGCAGGTGTGTTTCCTGCCGCAACCGCCAACTCACCCAACTGCCCCTGCAACTGCCCCTGCAACTGTCAACTACTGCATGTAACTAGCTGGACGGTTGGGAGTGACGGACATCATAACGCGCTGCTTGCGCGACAACTGCACGGTGCAGAAGGACTTTGGCAAGTGCAACGACAACACCATGTTCAACGACCTGGGCGGCTACGCGGCCGAGATTGGATCGTACTGCGCCGTCACGTGCAAGCGCTGCACGCATGGCGTGGCCGTGTGCGGCGACAAGGTGCCGCCGGCGTCAGGTGAGGGCAAGGTGTTGATGACATGTGCCTGCGCGAGGCTCTGTCGCCCCGCATAATTGACTTTGCCTAGAAGCGTCTTGAGCCAGTCTGGGGCGTCTGGTAGCAAGCCCAGCGCCAAACAGGAGCTCATGTGTACAGGAGCTACACGCTGCAACCCGTGTGCCGTCTGCACCAGCAGCTGCCGTGCACTTATTCCTCGCGCTCGCGCACCCTGCCTGACCTGCCTATGTCCGCCGCCCCTCCCTCCTCTTACCTGTACGCTTCCTGCACCAGGCGGCCGCACGTGTGCGCAGCGCCGCGACGCTGGCGACTGCTACCAGGAGTGGGTCAAGCGTGACGGCTACTGCGCACGCACGTGTGGGTTCTGCAACGGAGGCAGCACCTCTCCGTGCGTTGAGGTCGTGCCAACTGGTGCGAGGCCTAGGGGAGGGTTGTGGGCTGTGGGTTGCTTGCACGGTGTGTGACATCAGCGTGCGGCTGCGTATGCAATGCGCAAGCAAGGCGTCACTTAGGCCTGACACTCGCTTCCTGACTGCGCCGGCCCCTTTCCAGCACTGCAAGCCCTGCCCTGTCATGCATGAATGCCACGTGCTCGTTGCGTGGCGCACCATTGCTTCTGACCGCTGGTGGCTCTGCTTGATGGTCAAGCGTGCCTGCTGGCGCACGCTCACACACGCCGCGTGCGCCACTGCTCCTTGCAGACGGCATCTCCTGCTGGCAGCGACAGAACTGGGGCAACTGTGGTGACAGCTGGATGGTGGACAAGCACTTTTGCGATGTGACTTGTGGGCGCTGCAGCTCCTCGAGTGGCTCCTTGGACGTCTGCGCGGACAAGACCCCCTCAGGTGCGCCATCAAAACGCAGTGCTAGCCCGCGAACGATCTCTGATGGTTATGTGGGCAAGCAGATCAGCGGTGCGCAAGACCGCAGAACCCAGGACTGAGCAGAGCGTCTGCACTGCAGCACACATCTGGGAATTCCCTCTGTGCATGCGCCATGCCCTAACCCGCTTGCGCACCTTCCTCCGGCCTTCTTGCACCCACCTCTGTGCAGATGGCATCTCGTGTGCACAGCGCCTTACGTGGGGCAACTGTGGCGACAGCTGGGTGGTGGACGGTGGCTACTGCGATGCCACATGCGGACGCTGCGGCTCATCGTGCGTGGACAAGACCCCCACAGGTGCGCTGTCATGTTGCAATGATAGCCAGAATACGGCCTCAGATGGGAAGACAACAGAGCGCGGCTGTGTGCACTGCAATGCACATCAGGGAGTGCTCTCTGTGCGCGCGTCATGCCCTAATCCACACGCGCCCCTTCCTCCGGCCTCCCCCTCACCACCTCTGCCTGCAGATGGCATCTCATGCGCACAGCGCCTTACGTGGGGCAACTGTGGCGACAGCTGGGTGGTGGACGGTGGCTACTGCGATGCCACATGCGGGCGCTGCGGCTCCTCATGCGTGGACAAGACCCCCTCAGGTGCGCCATCACAGTGCAGTGCTAGCGTGCCAGCCCGCACGCGATCCCTGGTGGGTATGTGGGCAAGTAGTTAAGCGGTGCGTAAGACCGTATCACAGGGCAGCAGCGTCTGAGCAGAGCGTCTGCACTGCAGTACACAGCTAGGGATGCCCTCTGTGCGTGCACCATGCCCTAAACTGCGCGCCTTCCCCCACCCACCTCTGTGCAGATGGCATCTCGTGTGCAAAGCGCCTGACGTGGGGCAACTGTGGTGACAGCTGGATGGTCGGTGGCGGCTACTGCGACGCCACATGCGGGCGCTGCGGATCCTCGTGCGTGGACAAGGCCCCCACAGGTGCACCATCATAATGCATAGCTAGCCTGCTAGCCCGAATGCGATCTCTGATGGGTTTCTGGGCAAGCAGGTTAACGGTGTGCAAAACCGCAGCACCCAGGACAGGACAGGGCAGATCTGGGCTGCTTGCGCTGCAGTACACAGCTAGGAATGCCCTCTATGCGCGCGCCATGCCCTAACCCGTGCGCGCCCCCTCCTCCGGCCTCCTTCCACCCACCTCTGTGCAGATGGCATCTCATGCGCACAGCGCCTCACGTGGAGTAACTGTGGTGACAGCTGGATGGTGGACGGTGGCTACTGCGACGCCACGTGCGGTCGGTGCCAGCCGGGCCCGGTGGGATCTGCCAGCAGCGCAACTGTCACCGCTACCGCCTCCACCTCCAACAGCAGCAACATCACGTCTGACCCCGGTCCCCCGTCCGACCTGGACGCGCCTAGCCAGGGCGATGCCGTGCTGCCGCCGGGCATCACGTGCGACGACCCGGTCGCGGCCACGCTGCCAATTTGCGCTGCCAAACCACGCTCGTTTGCGTCAGTCAGTGTGTGGTCGGCCACCAACGCGTCGATGTGGCGCACGCCGCAGGCGCCGCAGCAGCCGAACGCGCCCGGCAGCCCGCCGATGCCGCCGCCGACCCCGCCCGTTTGAATGAGTCCTTCAGAGCTCCTTTGAGTAGCCAGCCTGAACGCACACAAACACGTGCGACCGCATGCCCCACAACACTTTACAGCATAGCCACGAGGAGGCTTATCTTCCCCGTATCACAGCGAATACAGAGAGCCAGTCAGTCACAGAAAGTCAGGGGAATCAGAGCGTGTTTGCACCAGCAAGCTCACCCCATTGTCCAACATCTATTGTAATTTGCCTGCGGGTTGCCACAAAGATATGCAGATCTTTGCAACAGGCTTAAGGTGACACCAGATGACAACAACGGTCAAGTCCACACCCACCCTGCCTGAACTTTGCCTGGCCTGCTCATTCCCTGGGCCTGGACCCTCTTGTCGGCGCCTTGTGTGCAGACTTTGCGATGTGGACGGCGCTGGTTCTGGCGCTGTGCGTCTTTAGCGCCCTGCTCGCGTGTGCCCAGCAGAGTGTCGACGACCCCCCTCTGCCCTCCTCCTGCTACGTGCTCGTGCGGTCCCTGCCAGAGCGCGAGTGCCAGCTGTGGATCGATGACTGCACGTGCGTGTATGCTCCATCATGGGCATGATGAGCATGATGGCTTGTGGCACACATGGGAGCTGACTTGGAGCTGGGTGGGCCGTTTTTTCAGCACATGCAGATGTATGCGAACTGGACATCAGCCCATGCTCATGGCCGTGGCCAGCTGATGCCCTTACCAGAGACCGATCAGCACCTTAAGATGAACACAGCATGGAGCACGCATACGGTGCACACAACCCAACCGCCTGTCTTGCATGCATGCCCCGATCGCTCCCATGCAGCGTGCAAAGCGTCGTGCAGGCGGACCACTGCACGCTATGCTCCCGGGGTAAGAGCTCATTGCGTGTGCTGCTCTGCATGGGTGCTGCCTGTGCACGCTGCTCCCTCGCCCTTGTAACAACCCACGCGCGCGCTTGCCCCTCTTTCCCATCTTGCGTCTTGCCACCTCCCATTGTGCAGGCTGGGGCACGTACGCGACTGAGCTGGAGTGCCTCATCCCACCGGCTCAGGGCCCAGGGCCGGTCGGTGAATCGCCGATCGACCCGTACTCCTACCCAGCGCCTCAGCAGCCCAGCAATTCTGGCTGCTCATCCGACACACAATCCTGGCTGGACAGGCGCCCCAGTGATGCGGGCAGCGCCTGCCCCCACCTGCAGCCCGGCCTCAGCCGCTGGGAGAGCTATCAGACCTGGAACTCTGTCGGAGGGGGCGTCCCGTCGAACTGGGCCTCGGTCAAGTTACCCGAGAACACGCGCGTGCTCGTTACGGCCTGCTCCTTTGGGAGCGACGCCAAGCTCCGCTCCATCGAGATCCCTGCCAGCAGCGAGGTGGAAGAGGACATAAATGACCAATGACTGCTTGGAATGTTGCCTGCAACTCGCGGCTGCACCTCGCGCTCATGAGGACATGCATAGGCAACCATCAGACCTGGCCTGCAGGCCCGACCCCGCACTGGTTGACAGCGCCCAACACACACCCTCTCCCTCTTCACTTCCCTCGCAGCTCATCTTTGACGACTCTGATCTTCTGCTGACTGTCGGCGCGATTTGGGTCAGCGGACGGCTATCCATGGGCAGCCCCGATTGCCGTCTCAAGTCCAACATCATGATCACCTTTGATTCTCAGCTTGGCGTCGGCGACCCCGACCTCGGCATTCAGGTCTGGTCGGGCGGCCAGCTCGACCTGCACGGCGCATGGTTCAACCCCACGTGGACGCGCCTTGCTGAGACAGCCGCTGCAGGCCAGAACTGGGTAACGCTGAAGGACGCGGTCAACTGGCAGCCAAATCAGCACGTCGCAGTCATGACATCCATATTCAGGGACGAGGCTAGCAACCAGGTGGGCTGCGATGCTACTGTGCTTGTGCTGCTGCTGTGAGGTTTGATGCTGACCTCTGATGACCGCTCATCGTCACCGCTATCGCCAATGCAACCGCCAATGCCGCTACCAATGCAAACGCCAACGTCCCCCGCCCCACCCCCCACCCTTTCACCCCGCCCCCGCAGAACGAGGTGATGACCATCAACTACGTGGATTCTGATGGCAAGAGGGTCGTCTTCACTGAGGACTTCCGCCACCACCACTACGGCGGGTGGGAGTACCAGACCGAGGTCGCACTGCTGTCACGGAGCATCACTCTCCAGGGCGGTCCCGAGTCGGTCCCACGTTCCAAGGGCGGCTCCGTCAAGATCATGGGTCAGGCGCGCCTGCAGGGTGTTGCCGCATTCCGCATGGGACAGCGCAACCTCCTCGGCTTCTACCCTTTCCACTTCCACCAAATCGGATGGGTCAACGGTGATTCGTACGTCAGCGACTGCGCCGTGTACAACTCCTTCTACCGCTGCTTTGTCGTGCACGGTACCCACAACCTCCTCCTCAAGGACAATGTGGCGTTCCATGCCTCCGGCCACTGCTACTACCTGGAGGACGGCGTGGAGGAGCACAACCGCTTTGAGCACAACCTGGCAGCCTTCGTGCATGTGATCGGCAGCCCCGCGGGCGGCCCCTCTCAGGACGGCACCACGCACGTGCAGGACTGGTCGTGGCTCGCTCAGCCTGCTGACGCCGCCGCATCTGGGTTCTACGTCTCCAACAGTAACAATGAGTTTGTGGGGAACGCGGCCTCGGGCGGCTGGGCGGGCTACAGCTTCCCGCGCCTGGATACTCCGATCGGTGACTACGCATGGATGACCAACTTCATTCCCCACCAGCGCCCTCTCAAGCTCTTTGACAGCAACACCGTTCACTCCTCTGGCTACTACTTCAACATGGCTGGCGGCATCTACGTCGGCGGCAAGTGAGTTTTACTCTTGACGTGCCCTTAACGTGCTCTTGATGTGCTGTGCTTTGCTGTGCCGTACTGAACTTTACTGTGCTGTCATGCCGCGCTGGCTGCGCTGGCTGAGCCGGCTGATTTGGCTGTGCTGTGTTCCAGTGCTGGCTGTGATGCTGCGCTGCGGTGCTGATCTATACTGTCGGCTGTGCTGGTGTACTTTGATGCAACAACTCGGCAGCGCGGCAGCGTGGTGCTGTGCTGCTATGTTTCTGTGCTCCCGTCCTGTTGTGCTAGGGTGGCTGTGCTGGCTGTGTTGCGCTGCTTTGCTGTGCTACTGTGCTGGCTGTGCTGCGGGGTGGCTGTGCTGCTGTTCTGGTTGTGCTGTACTGTGCTGCTCTCATGAAGGAAGGGGCAGGCGCGGCACTTGCACCCGCCATGTGTGCGTTGCAGGCATTAAATTTGCTTGCCCTTGGGCTGCGGAGCCTCACAGGGCTGACACAAGGTGGTGCTGGCGGTTCTCACATGGGCGTGTGTGCCCATGCTCAAACACCAGCCGGTGCGCTAACCCCCTGCCACCCACATTGTCGCAGGCTCTGGATCAACACGGGCGACTACAACAAGCTCTACTACAGTTCCGGACGCTGGGCGCACGACACAAAGGACGAGCAGGGCAACCCCACTTCGATGGTTTTCACGAACTGCAAGGCGTGGCTGGCGCAGTGGGGCATCAGCCACTGGGTGCGTTGTGTGCACCTCCTGCGCTGACGCTGCCACACGCTTGCACGCACACACGCACGCACGTCAACATGGATGCAAACTGACCGGCATAGATGCAACCCAGGAAGCACAACGCATGCGCGTGCACACACGTGCACACACGCGCGTACAACACACGCGCGTGCAGGGCGACCGCGTGCGTGTCGACCGCTGGGAGGCGCACGACTGCACACGCGGCGCCAATGTCTTTGGCGATGCGTCCCTGTCCAACGCGCTCATCAATGGCCAGAGTGACAACTACTGGTCGGACTTCCCTGGCAACCTCTACGAGCTTGACCCAATCGCAGGGTTCCGCTGGTGGGTGTGATGTTGTGACGTGCGCTGCTGCTAGTCTGTGTGTTCTAGCGCGCGAGCGTGTCCGGCAGCAAGTACAAACAGTGCTCTGTAGGGTAGACAGATGACGAGTTCGTCATCAGAGCAAGAGTGTGGCCGCATATATGCGGTCGGCTGGGATGCTGCTCGCTGCAAACCTCGCTGCATACGTCGCTGCATACCTCATGGCCTGCTGCACGTCTTTGGTCAAACTACTGAGATCTGACTGCTGCGCGCCGCCCAATGCCCTCCCCGCCCACCCGCCGTGCAGGTACGATACGTCGGTCCGCACGGTGCTGGCAAACATAAATTTCAGGAACTTTGCGATGCAGTCTGATGTGGATCCGACGCGCCGCCCGTCGGTGTGGTTCACCATGCCAGCGAGCGATGAGTTCAAGCCCAGTGTGAGTTGCAGGCAGGGGCAAGGAGAGGGAGATGCACAGAGTCCGCTGCCTGCTGGTTCAAGGGAGAGTGCCCCACATGAAGTGAGTGCGATCCATTGGTGCCGACTGGCTGTGAGGCCACACCCCTGGCCCGCGCCTCTGCCCTGGAGCATGTTTCACCAGGTCTGGTAACCCATCAGCTTTTCCTGCTGCTGCCCACGCAGTACATCTCCGCCTCAAGTGGCATCACGTACGAGAACGTGGACTTCCGAGCGTTCCTCAACAACGCGCCGATCGACACGGGTGCCTCACGTTACTTCAACTGGATCGGTGCGTGCGGGGGATGACCCTGCTTGATCAGTTAGTCAGTCAGCAGCAGTTCTCGTAGTGAAGCAATGATGATGATGATGATGATGATGATGCAGATTATGGTGTGGTCAGTGAGTGCAGCCGGCAATGTTTGGCTGTGAGGGTGCCTGCCTCTGCCTGCCTACCTGCCTGCCTGCCTGCCTGCCTGACTGTCTGACTGACTGCATACCTGCCTGCCTGCTTGCCTGCCTGCCTGCCTGCCTGCCTGCCTGCCTGCCTGCCTGCCTGCCTGCCTGCCTGCCTGCCTGCCTGCCTGCCTGCCTGCCTGCCTGCCTGCCTGCCTGCCTGCCTGCCTGCCTGCCTGCCTGCCTGCCTGCCTGCCAGCCTACCTACCTGCCTGACTGCCTACCTGACTGCCTACCTGACTGCCTGCCTTTGCTCGCCTGTCCCCTGGGTGCAGACTGGGACGGCAGCGCGAGCCGCCGCGGCAAGGCCTCCATCATCGGCTCCTGGCCGCAGTGGTGGCAGCTCGACAACGATTGCCAGCTTGACAGCAGCAGCGGCAGCTGGATTTGCGACTGGCTGCCGTGGAGGGGCGTTGCGCGTCTCGACGTTCACGTCTCCGGCTACACCGCAGTCGCCAATACCTTCTCTGCTCAGCCGCCAACGTGGGGAAACCGCGCCGGCTACGCCGCACAGTTTGGCTACCGCGGCTCTGATCAGAGGTCCACCGTCATCACGCGCAATGAGGTGTGTTTGGATGTGGTGTGTTTACGCACATGTGCACACGCGTGCCTGTGCGCCGTGCACGCATGCCTGCGTGCATTTGCCTGCGTGCGCGTGCCAGCTTGCCTGCGCGCGCGTCCCTACCTGCCTGCATGCCTGCCTGCCTGCAAGCGTGCCTGCGTGTATGTGCAGGTAAGACGCCTGTCTGCATGCGCGAGTCAGGCAGGCTACAGGAGCGCGCGGGCTGTGCCCTGTGCCGATGCGAGTGCTCCGACTCGATGACTGCTTGCCCGCCCTTGTTAACCTTGTCCCGCTCCTCCCTTCCTGTCCCTGGACGCAGGGCATCACAGGCGTCGCGGGCAACGGCGGCTGGTATGTGCACCTGCATGAGGGCGCGCCGCAGTCGATGCAGGTCTACCCACTCATGCTGCCGCCTGGAATGAGTGAGTCGCTCTGGTGGATGCGCGCACTGACATCATAGAGCGGCCCCTGCCCTGGGGAGCAACCTGCTCTTCCTTTCGGACTGCTGCCAACCCGCGCTCTTGTGAGCGTGCTGTGTCCTCTTAACGTGCTGTGTTGTGAGTTCTCTCCTAACCATGCTGTTTCCGCTCCTCCCACACACACACAGGCATCATGTTTGCTACCCGCTACCCGTCTGGCACGACATTCTACATCAAGCGCACCTTCATGTGGTACCCAGGCTTTAGCTCGCAGCTGTACCAGGCGGACAGCCTGTGGGACTTGCAGTACGGCAATGGCGAGGCGTACTTCTTTGACGGCAAGCACCTCTACATCAGGATGAGCGACCCGGGTGAGTGGTTGGGGGGCAGGCGTGGGTGGGGCTCGAAGGGGAAGCAGAGGTGCAGTGCACATCAGGATGGGTGACCCACATGAGTGAGCGGGAGGCAGGCGTGGATGAGGCTCGAAGGGGATAAGCTGGGGGGAGGGAGGCCGATGAAAAAGGGAGGCGACAGGGCGAAGACGGGCAAGCACAGGGGGAGGGCTGCATTGCACCTGGATCTTCCCTTGTCCTCAATAGACTCAGTTACAGTTACATCGGCTTTCCAGCAAAGACCACCTCTAGTCCTAGTACCACCGCCTAGACCCAAGTCCAGTTCTGGCCCTAACAATAACTTGTGAGGGGCGGTAGCCACCAGCCGGCTGCCTGCCAACATGTAGGCCCAGAGCAAAAAGGAGAGCTATTGTGCGACGCCTCCAAAATAGGTCCTAACTGCTTCTAGGGGATAGGGGGTCAAGTGGCGCTTGCCAATCTACTTGACTACCGTGGTGGAGGGGCCGGCGCCTGAGGGGCAGCCGGACCGTACACCACGGCTCTCCACCCGACCCTATCCTGAGCATGCTCAAACGCCGTGTCCGAAAAAGTCTTCCAATCAGAACGAGTGCCACTAGTATCGCCTAGCTGCTGAATCAGTAGCTTAAGAAAATAGTGTCGGGAGGAGGCTGGAGGCCGGCCTTGCTGCCGAGCCACATCCATTGTGCAGTCAAAAGTCGTACGAGGAAGACGAGAAGCCGGCATGCGCATCACATGGCCTAGCCACTGCATTGATCGCTTTGCCACAAGGCTCTCAATTGGCTCAGTGTCGCACGCCTGCCGAATATAAGTTAATCTGTGCCGGTCGACCAGGCGCACACCCAGAATGCGACGAAGGCAGTTAGAGTGGGCAACCTCCATCGAGTCAGTTGTGTTTTAGTAGGGGCCCATGTTTCGCAGCCGTACAGAAAGTGGGGCAGCACGAAAGTGTTGTAAACCCGCATCTTAGACTGCACTTGCATCTTCTTGCTGGCCCAAATCTTATCAAAAGACGCAAACGCCCAGCGCGCGACCGACACGCACACCGATCTCCTTTTCCACACCACAACTCTGGGTTATCCAACTCCCTAGATACTTAAATGCAGAGACGGTCTTCACTTCACCACCAGTCAGCGCAAACGTGGGCAGATCCGCGTCAAAATCTGCTGGCAAAATCATCACTTCTGTCTTGGCGGCGTTGATTTGCATGCCAAAGCTAGAGACACTTTGTCAAGGATTTTCAGCATAAGCGCCAACTGAGCTGGGTCATGCGAGAACAACCATAAATCGTCGGCATACATCAGCATTACTATGCGCTCAACCGACGACGACAACACAGAGCCGCTGGCTCGGTCACGACTGACACGCCAGCCCCCTCTGGCATCATGTCTAGCGCCTTTTTCACTATGTGGTCAATAAAAACATTGAACAACACAGGAGCAATGACGCACCCCTGTCGCACACCAGACGACACGGGGAATTCGTGCCCGATTTTTCCCAGCCAGCCGCACGGCAGCTGCTGTGTTGGTGTGAAGATCCTCCAACAGATCGATAATGTGCGGATGAACACTATATAATCTAAGGACTCTCCACAGTGCCGCACGGTCTATGCAATCGTTAGCTTTATAATAGTCGACAAATGCCACAGCCATGCATTGTTTGTACTCGGCATGTGCCGCGCTCAGCGAGCGCAGAGTAAAAATCGCATCAACAGTGCCTCTGCTTTTTCTGAAACCACACTGTGCCTCATGCAACTGACCATCAACCTGCGTGGAGACGCGGTGCAGAAGTATGGCAGCGTACACTTTCCCGGCAATAGAGAGAAGGCAATAGACTCGCTCTACAACAAATCTCATCCAAGTATGCGCACAAGGAGAAGACGCAAAAGTGCCTGCTCCTTTCGCATTGCCTTCTCCTGCATGTCTGCTCCAACCTCCGGCAACGCGAGTGTGCATGCTTGCCCCTATGCCCTGCCCCTGACCTCATGAGACCCACACCGATTGATCAACAGCATGACTCATCAGAGCACACGCAGGCAACGCGAGCGTGTTCCCTTCATGCCCTGCCCCCTTCCCCATGAGACCCACCCCACCGGCTCAGCAACAAGGCTCCTCAGAGCATGCAAAGACAACACGAGCGCCCACGTCCCCATTTGACCCCCCTGCCTGCTCGGTCACAACTCTCACCAGAGCACGTGCACGCGCAGGCAACACGAGCGTGCCTGATCCTCTCACATTGCCTGCCCCCGCGTGCCTGCTCTGTTGTGGCTGCTCCCTCCACAGGCGACGCGAGCGTGCCTGCTGTGTTCACGCAAGACGGCGTGACTATTTGGGGCGAGCGCACTAACAGCCTCTTTTATGACATCACCGCCACCAACCTGTATTGCGACTACAAGGTGGAGTGGTGGTAGTGGACGGGCACATACGAGGGGTGGTCCAGGGTGCTTTGTGTTTGCTAGGGTGCATTGTGATGGAGAGAATGCACCTTCTTGCCCTGCGTCAGTGCTGCATTTAAGGTGTGTTCTGCCTTGTGGTTTTGGCCGTCGGTTATAGATTTGGCCGTGGCCACCGATCCGCACCAAGAGGTTGTAAGCAGGCACACAGGACTGCTTCCAGGTGGGTGTCGGTGGCGCTTTCCCAAGAGGCTTGTTGGAGGTCTTGGGGACTGGGCCCTGTTTCTCTTGGAGGTGGACGCACTGAGATGCAGCATGCAACGCGCCAGCTGGGATCCACTATCCTCCCCATTGATGCATCTTTGCCCCTTGCCCCTTGCGAAGGCAAGTAGCACCGGGGGTAAAAGGGCCAGCGGTGGTCGTCACGGCCCAGGCCGCACGCATTTGCCTGATTCCCCACCTAGAGTTATGACCAACCCACACTGGAGAGACCTTGGGGCTGACACGCCTGGGCGTGTTGAGCGCTTGAAAGTGTGACCTGCATCCCGCAGTGCTCACCAGCTGACTGCCCGCACGCGCTGCCCACCCATGCACCCCACAGTCGTGGGGCCAGTTCTGCCAGATGACGGACGACTGGAGCGACATCCCCGATTTCCTGCCCGACGGCTACAAGTGCGCAGTGCCCACGTGTGCGCGTGCGCACACATGCATGCACACGCACGGACGCACGCACGCATGCACACACACACACGCATGCACACACACACACACACACACTCATGTTCTGGGCGCTGCACTACGGAAGCCGCACGCACCACGCACCGCACGCACCACTGGTACACATGCGCGTAACACCGGTACCCATACAAGCACGTGCACACAGACACTCAAAATCACAACACCGCACGCAGGTCCTGGACTGAGGTCTACTGCTATGACGTCGCTCCCAACCAGCAGTACACGTGTGCGCAGCAGGTGCGTTTCCTGCCGCACCCCCGCTGGTTCACCTAACTGCCCCTGCAGCCGCCCCTGCAACTGCCCTGCAACTGCCTCTGCAACCGCCATTTGCTGAGCTCAACTTGCTGGGCATGCCGGACATCATAACGCGCTGATTGCGCAACAACTGCACGGTGCAGAAGGACTTTGGCAAGTGCGACGACGGCACCATGTACAACGACCTGGGCGGCTACACGGCCGAGATCGGATCGTACTGCGCCGTCACGTGCCAGCGCTGCACGCAGGGCGCGGCCATGTGCGGCGACAAGGTGCCGCCGGCGTCAGGTGAGCGTGACGATGAGGAATGTTACAGTCAGGGACACCTCTAAAGGCGTCTACGACCGTGCTCGGCGGGTGGAGCCCGAGCACCTAACTGAGATGGCTGGCTCCTGGTGGTAGGTGTGCGTGCGCACATGGGAAGGAAGCGAGAGGCGAGTGGGGCATCGCCAACCGCCAAGAGAGATATCCCCCACATGGGGAGAGTGCCGCCGACGTCAGGTGCGAGTGGGGTGGTGAGTCTATGATGCTCTGATGCTCTGATGCGTCAGGTGAGGCTGGGGTGGTGCCTGCGCGAGCCTCTGCTGGTGTCTGTAGCCTCTGCTGATGCCTGGAGCGTTTGCAAGGTGCCCCTGCAGCGTCAGGTGCCAGCACGGGGCTCTAGTGCCCCACGGAACCGGCCACAGGTAGTAGATTGTAGCGCGTACCACGACAGCTGCCGCCGGCGTCAGGTGAGGTGGCTGTGAGGTGCCGGCGAGAGGCTCTGCTGCACCCCAGAACCAGCCTAGGTAGTAGCTGGATCATGCGTCCATCGATGAATGACCACCGCAAGCCCAGCGCCAAAAAGGAGCGCGCGTGTGCCTTCGGACTGCGCTGCCCAGTCAGAGAGACCGTGTGTACTATCAGCTGTCCACGCACCCTTCCTCTATCGATGCACCCCTTCCTAGCGCCCGTCCTCCCGTCCTCCTGCCCAACCTAACTCTGACCGCCGCCCCTCCCTCATCTTATCGTTGCCCTTCACTACCAGGCGGCCGCACGTGCGCGCAGCGCCGCGACGCTGGTGACTGCAACCAGTGGTGGTTCAAGCGTGACGGCTACTGCGCGCGCACGTGCGGGTTCTGCAACGCAGGCAGCACCACGTCGTGTGTCGATCTTGTGCCAACTGGTGAGCAAGAGAAGGCTGTGGGCTATGGGTGATCGCACGATGTGCCCTAGCAGCGCACGGCAGCGCGTGGATGGCACCAGCAAGGCGCCACAGGAGCCTGCCACTCGCTCACTGACTGCACCTGCCCCTCCCCACCACTACAAGCCCTGTCGCGCAACGCTGCATGCTCGTTGCGTGACACACCATTGCTTCTGACCGCTGGTGACTCTGCTTGATGGTGGCGCGTGCCTGCTGGCGCACACTCACACATGCGGCGCACGCTCACACACGCCGCGTGCGCCTCCTCGCAGATGGCACCTCCTGCTGGGAGCGACAGAACGGGGGCAACTGTGGTGACAGCTGGATGGTGGACGGCGGCTACTGCGACGCCACGTGCGGGCGGTGCCAGCCCGGCCCCGCACAGGGCGTTGGGAGTGACCTTACTTCCGACCCCGGCCCCCCGTCCAACGCGCCCAGTGAGGGCGATGCCGTGCTGCCGCCGGGCATCACATGCGACGACCCGGTCGCAGCCACGCTGCCAATCTGCGCTGATGCTCCGCGCCCGTCCCCATTGCTCAGTGTGTGGTCGGCCGCCAACACGTCGATGTGGAGCACGCCGCAAGCACCACAGCAGCCGAACGCGCCCGAAACCCCGCCCCCGCCCACCTGAATGATCCCACCAGGGCTCTCCTAAATAGCCAGCCTGAACGCACACAAGCACGTGCGACCGCATGCCCCACAACACTTTACAGCACGGCCACGAGGAGGCCTAACTTCCCCGTACCACAGTGAATACAGAGAGCCACACAGAGTGACGACATAATGAATGTAATGTAGTACTGAATGCAATGTAGTCATGTTGCTTCAAGTCTGAAAGTTACTTGCAAGTTGCCCGTGTGCAAGCCTGAAAGTGTGGCTTGTGTGACGACGACCTTCCCCCTGCAATGCAGCGGAAACGGCAACAACAACAACAACTGGAGGGATCCATTTTTAATTGCTTCATCGCCTCACCACTGGTGACTCACGGTGAGCAGAGCACTCGGAGACGTGGACAGCAACCCCGAGCTCCTTTCCCCCTCACCAATCCTCCTCCTGACACATGCGGCATGTTGTCTGTGGTGTACGCCACTCCCATCGCGAGGAGGGAGGCACGGAGAGGGACACATTGGTGGTTGCCTTGCGCCCTTCCCCAACTCCAGCATTGCTCCCCTCGTCCACTGCACAGACCCGCTGCCAAGTTCCAAGTACCGGCCAGCAGGTGCTCTGGTGTCGTAGCTCGCTTTCTGTTGCACAGGTGGGCTTGGCGTGCGCCGTGCCTGTGCTTTGCCTGTGTGTGTTGCTGGCCAGCACACACACACGCATGGTTGAAGAAATCTCAACTGCAAGCATATGGGTGGCCCCAAATGCCTGCACATACAACATACAACCACATGCAAACACCCACAAACAGGGGGCGTGAAGAGGTAAGGCATCTGGTGTGGTCGCTGGGTAGAGTGCTGCGGCGGGTGTGCTACCAGCCCCGCTTCCAGTGGTTTGGGGGTGGGCTTTATGGTCCCTTCATGGTTTTATACCTTGGGTCCGCCCTCTGGCCATTTGAGGGGTGGGGTATAGAGCCTGCACTGTGGTGCTGCTTGCTTGGCGCCCGCCACTACGTGGTTGGCGCTACCGTGGGCTACTTTTGTAGCTTGACCTTTTTGGTGGGCCTCGTGCCTGCTCTCTTCAGTCCCGCTGGAGCTTTGGAACCGAACGTGTGACCGCCGGCTGTAGATTGTAATACTCTCATCATCTGGGGAGGTGGCGCCACACGAGCGCGGTGGCGGGTGCAGTGTGGTCGCTGGGTAGAGCGCTGCGGCGGGTGTGCTACCAGCCCCGCTTCTGGTGGTTTGGGGGACGGCCTCTGGTCCCTTATATGGTTTTATACCTTGGGCTGTTCTCCACCCACCGGAGGGGCTTTGGTGAGGTGCCTGTGGCCTGTGCTGCTGCTTGGCGCCCACTACCTAGTGTGGGTGGCGCTACTGTGGGCTACTTTTGTAGCTTAACCTTTTGGTGGGCCTTGTGCCCGCTGCCTGATAGTCCCGCTGGAACTTTGGAACTGATTGTGACCGCCGGCAGTGGATGTGTAACACTACTCTCTCTGATCTGTACCCCCTAACCCTTAGGGTTCTCGCGATGTTCGTTTGGTTGGTGCTGGCATGCCTGAGACAACTGATTCAAAAAAAAATGAAAAGAGGCTGTCGCATGTTAACCATTTATTATTGATCCGTGAAGCCTTGTTGTTCAGACGAAATTCCAATTGAAACCTCGTCCACGCTGCCGCAGTAAGACACAAGGCAAGGCAAGGCGTCATGTCGTGGGCAGTGAAGCCGAAGGTCGGCCCAGCAAAAGCCCTCCCAACTGCTGAGGAGCGCCGCCTCGCAACGCACGCGCACAATGCGGACAAGCTCGCAGAGGAGAACAAGGCGATGAAGGCACGTGCGTGCACGCTCTGAGCGCTGTGCGTGTGTGGTGTGTGTGACACAGGTCGCGCTGGACGACGTGGAGAAGGCGCGCACACCGACACGGACACACACACACACACGTGCACACACAACCACACACACACACACACACACACATGCACACACGCACACGCACACACAGGAGAAGCTTGGCAAGGTCGGGCCAGTGACGCAGGTTGCGCTGGATGACGACGTAGAGAAGGCGCGCCACGACAGGGAGGCAAAGACCAAGGCCGACAAGGCGAAGCGAGAGGCCGAGATTGGGGCAGCGAACAAGAAGGTGTGTGTGTGTGTGTGTGCGTGTGTCTCGCTCTCTCTGCACTCACTCACACTGCCACACGCACACACACACGCACACACACGCACACACACACACACGCACACGCACACACACACACAAACACCAGAGGGCAGAGGTGCTGAAGAAACAGACCGCCGCGATCGCGTCCACGCTCGACGACTCGACCGAGAAGAGGAGGGAGACGTTAGGGTTGAAGTCGGGCCCGGCGGTCTGGAAGGCTGACAAGGCGTGAGGCGGGGAGCCAGCTGCCAGGCTGGTCTGGTCTCGCGCGCGTGTGCAGCCAAGTTGGGCACGAGCAGCTGCAGCCCGCGGCACGCTCCGACGCACAACCCCCATGTGGCGCCATGGCCGGTCGTGTATGCGCAATGTGCACCGCTCCTTTGAGCCTTTTGCCTTGGGCTTCAATCAATTCATTGAAAGAAAAAATAGTGAGGAGACATTTTTGAGGAGGAGAGTTTTTAAAACCAAATATTTAATTCGACTTTCACACTTTCGCACTTTCACATGACGACACAAACGCAACAGGCGAAAGCGTTCCAACCCCAGGATGCTTTTAAATGCCGAGCCAATGGTGGGACGACCCAGCCGCCCCCAGTACCCCGCTATTGTTGGGAAACTCGCTTTGCTGCTGCATGCCTCGGTTGTCATGGTGGCCCTCTCAATCGCCTTCCTCCTCTTCGACTCGTCCCTCTTCTCGTGGCATCCTCTGTTTATGTCGATCGGCTACGTGCTGTTCATGACCGAGGGCCTGCTCGCGGCAATCATGTTTCGACACCTCGACGGTCCCGAGCGTGTCGCCGCGATCCAGTCGCACGCGATCATGCAGATCCGCGCGCTCGTGTGCATCGTAATAGGCTTCGTCGTCATCTACCAGAACAAGGTGGAGGCCGAGCTGCATGGGGCGCGCGCAGTGCATGGGGGTAGCATGCATGCATGCCATGCGCCAAGCGCATGGGGATCTAGATCTGCGTGCTCGCAAGCAGATCTGTGTGCTCGCAAGCAGATCCGGCAGATGGCTCGCACCAAGGCGCCCCCATGCCACGGGGACCTTGCGCCAGGCCGAGCAAGGCACAGCAAGGTTGCAACATGCCCACTCGCACGCACGCACACACAACCATGCACCACGCAGGTCCAGCACAACAAGCGCCACTTCCAGTCGACGCACTCCCAGGTGATGGGTGCCGCTGCTTGTATCTGCTTGTTGCTTCTGCTGCTGCCGCTGCTGCTGCCGCTACTGCTGCTGCTGCTGCTGCTGCTGCCGCCGCCGCTGCGTGTCCCCATTCGCTCCAACACACACACACACACGCACGAGCAGGTCGGACTAGCCACGCTAGTGCTCACGGTGCTCGCTCCCCTCGGCGGCGCAATCAGCTTCAAGCGCCTTGGCCTCATACACCGCTTCCCCGAGGTGTGGCAAGAGGGGTGGGGGGGCCAACCAGTGGTGTCATTAGCGCCCCCGCAGACCCCGCAGACCCCGCTACGGGGGCAAACCGGGAAATTTAGGGGGGAGCTGTGGGGGGTGCATCGCGGGAATTTCGCTCCGGAAAGTGTGAAATTAGACGATTTCCACTATTTTTGACAATTTCCACACTTTCCCGCGAAAGAGCGCCTTCTGGGGGGGCCATTCGGCATGTTCCCTCCTGTGTTGCGGGGACAAACAGGACATTCTTGGTTTCCTTAATGACACCATGCACTACCAACAGTTATGCACGGTAGCAAAGCCAGTACCCTAGTGTTGGAATGTGGATTGTCCCTGATCTGGGACAAATGCCCCGGATCCACCCCGGATCCGGGACATTCCGAAATTTTGAGATTTCGAGATTTCGAAATGTTAATTGCAATTCCCGCAGAAATCGATTCACACCCCACCCTTTCGAACCGAGGTTCCTTATATCCTCCTCCAGCGCCCCCTAGCCAGTACCATAGACGCGCAGCCTGTAGTGGCTCCCGGGATGACTGGGGCTACCTGTGGGGTGGAATGGGTTGGGGAGGGGAGGAGGGGTGGGTGGGGTGAGGTGGGGTGGGGGGAGGGGTGGTGGTGGAGGGTGGGGAGAGGGGTGGTGTGTGTGGGGGGGGGCAACTGTCACCCACACGGCTCGTCCAAGCAATCCCCGACGTAGCGACCTCACTCTCTGGGGCCCCTGACCTTCCCTCCCCCACCTGCCCCCCACACTTGCAGGTGTGGCACTCACGCATCAAGGGGCTGCACCGAAAGCTTTGTATCTGCATCTGTGGCTGCCTCCCTGCCCCCCCCCACACACAAACAGGCTCTGCTGTCCGACTTAAGCTCACTCCCTGGGGCCCCTGATCCCCCCCCTCCCCCCTCCAACAACCCTCGCCTCCCCCACTTGCAGGTGTGGCACTCGCGCATCAAGTAGCTGCACCGAAAGCTCGGCGTATGCGTGTGATTGCACCACCTTGCAGGCTCTTGACGAAACACTGCTGTGGACTTCACCCACCCCCCCCCACACACACACACCCACACACACACCCACACTTCATGTCCCAAGAGCCCTTGGCCCTTGCCAAGTACGGCATGTTTCTCACACTTGTCTCACTCCCTGCCCCTCTGCCCCCCCCCCCACACACACACTTGCAGGTGTGGCACTCGCGCATCAAGTGGCTGCATCGAAAGCTCGGCGTCTGCGTGTGGCTGCTTGCACTCGTTACGATCGAGCTCGCACTGCCACACCCTTCAGTGCGGAAGGTGTGCTGCTGCTGCTGCTGCTGCAGTGTATGTGTGTGCGTGTGTGTGTGTGTGGCTGCGCGTGCTCGTTACGACCGAGCTCACGCTGCCACACCCGTCATTGAGGAAGGTGTGTGCTGCTGCTGCTCCCGTGCGTGTGTGTGTGTGTGTGTGTGTGGCTGCTCGCGCTCGTTACGATTGAGCTCACGCTGCCACACCCTTCAGTGAGGAAGGTGTCTGCTGCTGCTGCTGCTGCAGTGCATGTGCTCGTCATGTCGCGTAACCGTCATGCCCCCCCCCCCCACACACACACAGGCGCTGCTCACGCCGCTGTGGCAGGCCGGCGTCGCCCTCGTCGGCGTGCTGCTGCTCGCCATCGCTGCCAAGGCGCAGGTAAGGGTTGAGAGCTGCTAGAAGACCTGATTCTTGGGCTTGGAAGACCTGGAGCTCGGGCTCAGTTGTTTTGGTTGTTGTTGGGGTTCAAGGGCCCCACGCGCGGCCCCATCCGAACCTTGTTTCTCCATGCCTCCTGCGCTGCAGGTCAAGTTCAAGCAGGACGACGCGGACGCCCCGGGGCACGATCACATGACCGCCAAGGCAGTGTGACCGTGTATGCTGCCGCTGCTGCTGTTTTGACCCGGGCGCGTTCGGCGTGTGATAGGGGGGCGGGGGTCTGTTTTTTTACAACGAGAGCGCGCCGAGCACGGTCTTATACGCCTTTAGAGGTGTCCCTGACTGTAACATCCATCATCAGTGTGGTGCTCGCCATCGCGGCCCGCGGCCAGGGCGGTGTCATGTGTGACGGACCGGCACGCGTGCGGGGCGTTCGACAGGTCTTCATGGCTGTGTGATGCGTCATTTGCTGCTTTGTGACAACGGGAAGCAGCCTGAAGGCTTTAGAGGAGGCGCATGGATGAAGATAGTAGTATGTACACAAGTAATGTAGTGGTGCAGAGAGAGAGAGAGGGAGAAACAGAGACGCGCGCGTGCGCTCGAGAGACCAACCAGCGCCCCAGTTATTTTGTTGCCCCCCCCCCACAACTGTCTCTGCAGAGTTGCCTGTTTGTCTGTGTATCCTCGGAAGCCCCTTCTTCGTCTGTTCCTTTCGCATCTTCTCGGCGTCTTCACCCACACTCAACTCCGCAAGAGTGGGAACCCGACTCGTTTCGGCATACAGGGTGAGGGCTGGTGGGCCAAACCCTCTTGAAGCATGGGTGCAGAGATTAGCAAGAGCAGCAGTGCGGCGAGGGGGGCGAGCTCCTCCTCGCGTCCCAGTAGCGGAGCTGCCCCCAGCAGGAGCGCGGGGGCAGCGTCGCAGTTTCGCACTATCGCTGACCAATTCCAGACAATCGGTGAGCACCTTGTGTGCGTGCAGGAAGCGTGCATGGAAGCACATGGGCCAGCTCACAGGGGAGTGAGGGCCACTCATGCACTCACTCCTTCCCCCCCTTCTTTCACGGCGTGCAGACCAGGTGCAAAACGCGTTGCGTCAGCAGGGCCTCGAGAGCAGCTCCCTCATCGTGGCTGTCGGTGAGCACGCCTCCCCATGCGCTCCCCATGCGCATGCATGCAGTGCCGCAGCAGCACTGACGGTGCATGCGGCACAGTTGACTGTGTCGCACACAATCACCGCCTGCATGGATGGGTCTTGCACACACACACGGGCGCGTGCTGGCGGCCCTGGCCCTGGCCCTGCTCCCGTCCCCGCATCATCACAGACACGCGCCAGCACCGGCGGTACCATTGCCGCGCGCACGCGCTCTCTCTCTCTGTGTCTCTCTCTTTCTCTCTCTCTCTCTCTCTCCCTCTCTCTCTCCCTCTCACACACATGCCCACACACACGCACACACACGCAGACTTCACAAAGTCTAATGAATGGACCGGAAAGCACAGCAACGGCGGTCGGTCTCTCCACGCGCTTGGCGCGACGCCCAACCCGTACGAGGTGTGGACTGACGTTGGGTATACAGGAGGACCCCTAACTTGTGATGGTGGATGTTATAGTCTGTGTGACACCAGCAATGATGTATGCGACCTGCGTCGGCGCGAGCGCCCGACACCGCGACTGAGACTGGCTGGCTACCTGGTAGCCAGGTCCAGTCATGTGTCTGGCCTAGCGCCAACGCACGTCTTGTACGCCATAAGTGGCGTCACACAGGCTGCAATATCCGCCAGACTCAGACGCCGCTGTCTGTCCCGAACCTGGAAAGCGGGGGGAGGGGCGGGGGGGGCGTCTGTGTGTGTGTGTATGTGCGCGCTCGCAACGTTCAACCCGTACGAGGTGTGGACTGACGTTGGGTACACCGTGGTCACGCTTTGCCTATGCGAGGGTCCACTGAAGGGGTCTTTTTATTTGGAATTTAGGTCTTTGCGGGGCGTAGTTCGACTTAATTTCGATGTTGCGCTGCCTTTGCGGCGGCTTTTTGCAGGCCTGTAGAGTGTTGATCCGCGTTCGAAATCCGCAGGGGACTTTATTTCACATTTACGGAGCCTTTGCGGGGCGTCTTCAGACTTGATTAGGCGCAAAGGCAAAGCGTGACTACAGTAGACAGGAGCCCTGCCTGGTAGCCAGTTTCAATCAAGTGACTGGCCTAGCGCTTAGAAATGCACGTCTTGAACAACAAAAGTGGCGTCACACAGACTGCAATATCCGCTATCCTCAGACGCCACTGTCTGTCCCGAACCTGGATAGCAGAGGGGGGGGGGGGGGCTGTGTGTGTGTGACATGCCCAACCCGTACGAGGTGTGGACTGATGTTGGGTATAGACAGGAGCCCTGCCTGGTGATGGTGGATTTTACAGTCTGTGAGACACCAGCAATGATGTATGCGACCTGTGTCGGCGCGAGCGCCCGACACCGCGACTGAAACCGCCTGGCTACCTGGCAGCCAGTTTCAGTCACGTGCCGGGCCTAGCGCCGGCGCACGTCTTGAACGCCATAAGTGGTGCCACAGAGACTGCAATATCCGCCATCCTCAGGCGCCGCTGTCTGTCCCGGACCTGGAGAGCGGGGGGGGAGGGGGGGGGGGGGCATCTGTGTGTGTGGGGGGGGGCGCGACGCCTAACGAGGTGTGGACTGACGTTGGGTTTAGCAGACACCGCCGTCACCAGGGCTGTCCCTGCCACCGCATTGCACGCAGATGGCCATTACATTTGTCGCGCATACGCACGCTCACACCCCTCCCCCCCAGTGATCCCCCTGCAAGCCGTATACCGCCCGGGGCCGGATTCACCATATCCCAGAAAACCACCCCACACTTGGTGGGAGAGGGCGTGGAGGGGTGCGTTAGAAAGCCCTCGTCGAGAGCAGCACAGCAGCATGCATTGCGTGGACACCCGCTATGTATTGCGCCTGGTATGAGCGGTCAAAGTCGCTCGAGCCAGGAAAAATCGTATTACGAAAATCCTTCCCAGGAACCACTGCTCCCCCCCACCCCACCCCCCTGCCGCGTGGCAAGCCCCACGCCCTTCTACAGTTACAGTTACATCGGCTTTCCAGCAAAGACTACCTCTAGTCCTAGTACCACCGCCTAGACCCAAGTCCAGTTCTGGCCCTAACAATTACTTGTGAGGGGCGGTAGCCACCAGCCGGCTGCCTGCCAACGTGTAGTCCCAGAGCAAAAAGGAGAGCTATTGTGCGACGCCTCCAAAATAGGTCCTAACTGCTTCTAGGGGATAGGGGGTCAAGTGGCGCTTGCCAATCTACTTGACCGCCGTGGTGGAGGGGCCGGCGCCTGAGGGGCAGCCGGACCGTACACCACGGCTCTCCACCCGACCCTATCCTGAGCACGCTCAAACGCCGTGTCCGAAAAAGTCTTCCAATCAGAACGAGTGCCACTAGTTTCGCCTAGCTGCTGAATCAGTAGCTTAAGAAAATAGTGTCGGGAGGAGGCTGGAGGCCGGCCTTGCTGCCGAGCCACATCCATTGTGCAGTCAAAAGTCGTACGAGGAAGACGAGAAGCCGGCATGCGCATCACATGGCCTAGCCACTGCATTGATCGCTTTGCCACAAGGCTCTCAATTGGCTCAGTGTCGCACGCCTGCCGAATATAAGTTAATCTGTGCCGGTCGACCAGGCGCACACCCAGAATGCGACGAAGGCAGTTAGAGTGGGCAACCTCCAATCGAGTCAGTTGTGTTTTAGTAGGGGCCCATGTTTCGCAGCCGTACAGAAAGTGGGGCAGCACGAAAGTGTTGTAAACCCGCATCTTAGACTGCACTTGCATCTTCTTGCTGGCCCAAATCTTATCAAAAGACGCAAACACGCCCAGCGCGCGACCGACACGCACACCGATCTCCTTTTCCACACCACCACTCTGGGTTATCCAACTCCCTAGATACTTAAATGCAGAGACGGTCTTCACTTCACCACCAGTCAGCGCAAACGTGGGCAGATCCGCGTCAAAATCTGCTGGCAAAATCATCACTTCTGTCTTGGCGGCGTTGATTTGCATGCCAAAGCTAGAGGACACTTTGTCAAGGATTTTCAGCATAAGCGCCAACTGAGCTGGGTCATGCGAGAACAAACATAAATCGTCGGCATACATCAGCATTACTATGCGCTCAACCGACGACGACAACACAGAGCCGCCGGCTCGGGTCACGACTGACACGCCAGCCCCCTCTGGCATCATGTCTAGCGCCTTTTTCACTATGTGGTCAATAAAAACATTGAACAACACAGGAGCAATGACGCCCCCCTGTCGCACACCAGACGACACGGGGAATTCGTGCCCGATTTTCCCAGCCAGCCGCACGGCAGCTGCGGTGTTGGTGTGAAGATCCTCCAACAGATCAACAATGTGCGGATGAACACTATGTAATCTAAGGACTCTCCACAGTGCCGCAAGGTTTATGCAATCGTAAGCTTAAGAATAGTCGACAAACGCCCTTCTACACCCCAATCCTACCGAACCCTAAACGCAGATGGCCATCACGATCACCGCGCGCACGCGAGCCGCATTCGACGACGACGGCCTCATCCCCCCACCCACCCACCCACCCACCACCCGCCCATCCACCCACCCTAATGCACCGCATGCATTGCACGCAGATGGCCATCACGATCGTCGCGCGCACGCTGGCAGCGTTTGACGACGACGGCCTCATCCCGACGCTCGGATTCGGCGACGCTAGCACCCAGGTAATTCCTTTACCCCAAACCCCAAACCCTCATGTTGGAACTCTTTACTTTACACCCTCAATTGAGGTATTGATCCCAGGCAGCATTCGACGACGACGGCCTCATCCCCACACTGTGGGACTCGGCAACGCCAGCACCCAGGTAAACCCCATACCCTAAAACCCTAACCCCACACCCTAAACCCCAAACCCTAAACCCTACACGGCCTCATCCCCGAGCTCGGCACCCGCCGCACCCAGGTTAACCCTCACCCCCACACCCTAGACCGCATTTTGCCCATACCTGCTGTCAGCATCCAGCGTCATGGGCAAGTGTCGCGGCTGAAAGCCACAACCATTGCCAGCACCCTCAACAGTGGTGTCCTTGAGGAAACCGAGAATGTCCTGTTTGCCCCCGCGACATTGTAGGGAGCATGCCGAATTGCCCCCACAGGAGGCATTTTTTTGCGGGAAAAGTGACGATTTTAACGCTTTTTGGAGCGAAATTCTCGCGATTCGCCCCCGCAGTTTCCCCACAATTTTCCCGGTTTGCCCCCGCAGCGGGGGCTGCGGGGGCGCTAAGGACATCACCGACCCTCAACCCCCAACCCTAAAACGTTTACTCCACACCGGCTGCCAGCATCTGGGTCATCGTCCTGGCTATCAGCTGCGTAGTGCCGAGACCACGTCTGCCCTGCAGCGCGCCCCTGCGGCGTTTTGGCACAGCAGCAGCGGCAGCAACCAGTAAGCGTTTTGGCACCGCAACAGCAGCAACAGCAGCAACCAGCAGCAGCAAGGAGAGAGCAGCAACGGCAACAGGAGCAGCAGGAGCAGCAGGTCGCACAGGAGCAGCAGCAAGCAGCTGCTGACAGCAACAGCAGCAACCAGCAAGCAGCAACAGCAGCAGAGCAGCGACAAGCGAGCAGCAGCAAGCAGTGAGCAGCGAGCAGCAGGCAGCAAGCAGCAGCAACAGAAGCAGCAACAGCAGCAACAGCAGCAGCCCGCTGATGCCCCCCCTTCCCACAATTGTACGCAGGATCAGGCCGTGTTTTCGTTCTTCCCGGGGGGAGCCCCCGCGCCCAGCCTGAACGCGCTGAACGCGCGCTACCGGGAGCTGGTGCCACACGTTAAGCTGGCAGGTGTGTGTGTGTGTGTGTGAGAGTGAGTGCGCACGCGCGCGTGTGTGTGTGTGTGTGTGTAACAAGGGGAGGGGGGCCAGCCTGAACAAGCTGTCCATGTGCATGGGTGCAGAGGTCCGGCATCCGTCCATCAACAAGGCGATGCACCAGTTTGTTTCCCGGACGTTTTCGATGGTGAGAAACTGCCACACGCACACACACACACACACACACACGTACACGCGTGCGCGCGTGCAGGCCCGACGTCGTTTGCGCCTGCCATCTACGAGGCCATGCGCATCGTACCGTTTGCAGTTTTTTTTGTTTTTTTCCGGCCGGTGTCGACGTCTTCAAACCGTCAGGTGCACACACACACACACACACACACACACACACACACGCGCGCACACGCGCGTGCAGGCCCGACGTACTTTGCGCCCAACATCTGCGAAGCGATGCGCATCGTCCAGCTAACACCTTCGTTTTTCCAGCTTTCGGACGGTTTCAACGTTATATCACCGCCTGGTGCATGCGCGCACACACACACACACGCACGCGCGCGTGCAGGCCCGACGTCCTTTGCACCTGCCATCCATGAGGCAATGCGCATCGTGGCCGCGAGCGGGAACCAGTACCACATCCTCGTGATTGTGGCAGACGGGCAGGTGTGTGTGGGGTGTGTGTGCGTGTGCGTGCGTGTGTGTGTGTGTGTGGCCGCGAGCGGGCACCAGTACCACATTCTTGTTATTGTGGCATACGGGCAGGTGCGTGTGTGTGTGAGTGTGTGTGTGGGTGTGTGTGTGTGTGTTTGCGTGTGTGTGTGTGTGTCTTTGTGCGTACTAGATTGTGTGTGTGCGTGTGCGTGTGTGTGCGTGTGCGTGTGGCCGCGAGTGGGAACCAGTGCCATATCCTCGTGATTGTGGGAGACGGGCAGGTGCGTGTGTGGGGGTGGGAGAGGGAGACAGGGAGACAGGGAGACAGGGAAACATGGAGGGAGTAAAAGAGAGAGAGAGAGAGAGGGAGGAAGGGAAGCATCGAGGGAGGGGGGGAGAAGGAAGGAAGGAGGGACGGAGAGAGAGAGAGAGAGAGAGAGAGGGAGGGAGGGGGGAGGGAGAGAGCTCTTCTCTCTCTAGAGAAGGGTTCTCGCAGCAGCAGCGCCACCACCACACACACACACACAGATCATGCGCAGCAGCGACATGCCGTCAAACTTCCTTCCGCACACACACACATGCACACACGCATACACACACACATAGGGTTGTGGGCAACCGTATATCCCGTATATCCGTATATCCATATGTACGGCCGTATATACGGATGTCGAAAGCGGGCGGTGTACGCACTGCAATATACGGTTCTTTTTATTTTTGTGTGGATTGCGGCTCACGCCGACGCGATCCGGGCCGCAACGGGCCGCAACGGGCCGCAACGGGTCGCAAACAGCCTCAGTAGCAGTAAGCAAGAGATATAGGATGGAGGAACGTGGGCCGCAAGGTCCTTCAGACAGCCAATGGGGTCACATCTTGGAGTCACGCAACAAACGGCACCTTCTCCCCGAATACAGCACGGAATCGGACGATTCTGCTTGCAGAGTTAAGCTGATGACCAGCTCTGTCGATTGCATGCAGCTTTGGGGGGGTAGTGGTGATGTGCATGGGGCGCATGAATGGGGCTCATGGGGCGGGTGTCGCAACAACTTTGGGGTCTCTCTGGGTCGAGGTCTGGGGTCTGGGGCCTGAGGTCTGGGGTCTGGAGTCTGGGGCGGGAGGCGGGGGCGAGGTCTGGGGCCTGGGGTCTTGGGTGTAGGTGTGAGTGTGGGTCTAGGCAGGGGGTCCCCTGGGTCTAAGGTTTGGGTGTGTGTCTGGGTCTGGGTCTTGGTGGGGTAGTCTCTCGGCTATTACTTGCTCAGCGTTTTAACAAGGGACGGGGGCCCTTGGGTACTGAACTAGATCAGGTCGTAGACTCAACGGAGGGGGGAGGAGGGAGAGGAGGGGAAGGGAGGAGGGAGAGGATTTGGCTCCCGCACCGCACGCACCGTTGCCGCCCGTGCAGCCACAATACGGTTTTGGCATTAACTGAAAAACCTTAGCACGCATGATGATCACACCGAGAGCAACAGTGCCCCTTGTAAATCCAACGTTCCAACGGCGTGTCTCTCACCCAATTGATGGATATTGCAGTCTGTGCGACACCAGTAATGATGTATAAGACCGGTGTCGGCGCTAGCGCCCGACACCTTAAACTCAGTTTCAGTGGGAAACTGGCTGGCTACCTGGTAGGGGTGAGGGTAAACCCCCACACGCGCGCACGCACTGGACCTAGACAGGACACTGAGCCCCCAGATCCACCCTATACCAACCTCACCCAATTAGACATACATATGAGGCAGCTGTGCTTCATATACGGAAACGTATCTACGGATATACGGTCGTATGTACGTATAAACGGATACACGGGGCCGTCCATCTACGGTTGCCCACAACCCTACACACACAGGTCACGCGCAGCAGCGACATGCCGGCGAACGTGCTGAGCACGCAAGAGGAGGCAACAGTGCGCGCGATCGTGGCTGCCAGGTGTGTGTGTGTGTGTGTGTGTGTGTGTGTGTGGCAGGAGGAGGCAACAGTGTGCGCGAGTGTGGCTGCCAGGTGTGTTGTGTGTGTGTGTCAAATAATCACACACACACACACACACACACTCTCGCACCACAACCACCTGCACACATGTGGATGCGGGAGTTATGAACCCTCGGCCAGGCCAGCAGAACCCCTGGTTCCGGCACGAGATGGCTGGCTTCCGTATCGCCTGCTTTGAGACACGCACCGCGTGTACAGCAATCATGATGACATATGGCACGCTAAGGGTCCAGTTTTGACAGCTGCCGGCCTCTTTCCTAGAATCTCACGCGCCATCAAAGGCGTCCGCCGGACTGTAAATCGACCACACAACACACGCACACGCACACATACACACACACACACACACACACGAACACGCACACACACACACACACACACGCACATACTCAATCTGCCACCGCCACACACCCCATGCAGCGCCCTCCCCCTATCCATCATCATGGTCGGCGTCGGCGACGGCCCGTGGGACGTGATGCGCGAATTCGACGACCGGCTGCCGGCTCGCAAGTGGGACAACTTCCAGTTTGTAAATTTCACCGAGGTGTGTGTGGGCAATAACTAGACCTTACGAAACCCCTCTCGGCCCCGACCTCTTATTTAAACACTTATTAAACACCTAGTATTAACCCTACCTAGAGGGGTGTGCATGACGACCGGCTGCCAGCCCGCAAGTGGGACAACTTTCAGTTTATAAATTTCACCGAGGTGCGCGTGAGTTACTCACCACCTTGCCAAGCCTCTCCCTAGCCCTAGACCCTGCGCGCCTCGAGGCACGCAATGGAGGACGGGTTTGCAAAGGGACGACCGCCAATCAGTCGTAACCGCTCGCCTGTGCGCCACACATCCACTCTCCCACACTCCACCCCACGCCGCCACTCCACAGTACCCCACACCCCACGCCACCCCACCCCACCCATGCACCAGGCGTCGTCGCTCTTCACCTCGCAGAAGTCGCGGTCCGCCAGATGCGCGGCGTGCCACACTTCCACTCCCCCACACCCCACGCCCAACACCCCACACACAGGCCCTTCAACGCTACCACAACAACCCACACCCCACCCCACACCCCACTCCCCACACCTGTCACCCCACACACCCCACACAGGCCCCGCGCCCCACATCCCGCTCAGAGGTCTTCCAGCGCTACCACGGCGACAAACGCCCTGATGGAGATCCCCGAGCAACTCTAAACGCCCTGCACCCCACATCCTCACGCACAGGTCCTCCAGCGCTACCACGGCGACCCTGCGCGCCTGGAGGCGCAATTTGCGCTCAACGCGCTCATGGAGGTGGGTGGCGCGCTCGGATAGGGGGGGGCGGGCACTCTGATGGAGGTTGGTTGCGCACTCCGATGGACGGGCGAGGGGTGCACGCTCTGATGGAGGGGGGAGGGGGGGGCACTCTGATGGAAGTTGGTTGCGCACTCTGATGGAGGAGCGAGGGGGTGCACGCTCTGATAGAGAGGGGGGGGGGGCACTCTGATGGAGGTTGGTTGCGCACTCTGATGGACGGGCGAGGGGGTGCTCGCTCTGATAGAGGAGGGGGGGGGCACTCTGATGGAGGTTGGTTGCGCACTCTGATGGACGGGCGAGGGGGTGCTCGCTCTGATAGAGGAGGGGGGGGGCACTCTGATGGAGGTTGGTTGCGCACTCTGATGGACGGGCGAGGGGGTGCACGCTCTGATTGAGGAGGGGGGGGGGCACTCTGATGCAGGTTGGTTGCGCACTCTGATGGACGGGCGAGGGGGTGCTCGCTCTGATAGAGGAGGGGGGGGGCACTCTGATGGAGGTTGGTTGCGCACTCTGATGGAGGGGGGTGCACGCTCTGTAGGAGGGGGGAGGGGGGGGCAATTTGCTCTCAACGGCTGATAGAGGTGGGTGGGTCGCGCTGATGGCGGGGGAGGTACGCACTCTTGCAGCCAAGGGTTGTAAGGTTTAGGGCGCATGCATCGCACCATCCAGCGCACGCACACGCTGCTGCAGCGCTCCTCCCTCACACACACGCACACACGAGCCTTTCACGCCACCAAAGGCGTCTGGCGGACTCTAAATCAACCAAACACGCAGTAACAGTAACACGGGGTTTCCAGCTAAGCAGGCTACTCTTCTACTAGAGACACCCGCCGATACTCCAGCACACTTAAGTACTAGAGTACCGCCGGCTCCCGGCCGATAGACCACCGCTCCCGCCGGCTAGACTACCCCAAACAGCGGTCTCTGGAGACATGTCTGGCAAGGAGCATATAGGAGAGACCTTCCTCAAGGTCACAGTAGTGGCCTTGTGGCCAGTCAAGCCGGCAGAGCCGACTGGCGCTGACTGGAACGGTCCCCGCCTGGCAGTGCATGGCTGTCCAGCTCTCGTTTGCATGGGGCTCAGCCGGCGCCCCATGCCTCATGCATGGCCAGGTCCCACCCTCCAGGGGTGCATGGACGACAGAGTTGTCATGGAGGCTGCCTGAAGACCTTCCAACGCCAGTCACCGGCAGACGAGCGACCCCGAGGATGAGCGCGGTGACGAACGCTGCGATTGGTGAAGCGGATTTACTCTGTGTTGCCTCGGCGGTCGCCACCGCTGAAGCCGTGATGGTAGCCCGCCTCCACGGGCAGCCATCTTGACCAATGTCCAGCATGCATTGACGGGCGCCAGCTCCTCCGCTCGTCGATCAACTCGTCGAGATCGGTGCCGCATGGCGTCCTGCATGGGGGGAGGATAAGGGCCGTCTCCCAGCACGGGCCGCGGCAGCGCCGCGGCTACTCGCCAAGCCATGGCAGCGCTGGGCAAGCCGCTCCTGAAGTGTTCCACCGAGGGGCAGTCTAGCAGGAGCCGGGCCAGTCGCATTTTACCCCGCTCGTCAGCAGCACGGAGATCCTCGTCACCAGCAGCGCCGCATTGCTGGGTCCAGGGCTCGGCGACGAGAACGCGCCTCCGTTAATCGAGCCCCAAACACGCAAACATCGCAGATCCCCAAGCAGTTCTTGACCATCCAGCGCATGCAGATGCGCTGGATGCGACCTCCCACCTCACACACACACACACCCACACGCACACACCCACATGCACACGCACCGCAGATCCCCGAGCAGTTCCAGACCATCCAGCGCATGCAAATGCTCTCGCGCCGCTCCAACGTGAACGTGCCGACGAGGCGGCCGCTCGAGCCGCCGGCCCCCACGTACGCACCGCCACCAGTGGCCTACACACAGGTGCGTGTGTGTGTGTGTTTGTACCGCCGCACTATGTGTCTGTGTGTGTGTGTGTGACCGGTGGCTGGTGGCATACACACACATGTGTGTTTGTGTGTGTGTGCGTGTGTGTGTCTGTGCGTGTGTGTGTGTGTGTGTGTGTGTGGACGTCCCGACGAGGTGGCCACTCGAGCCGCCGGCCCCCGCGCACGCGCCGCAACCAGTGGCATACACACAGGTGAGACCGGGGGGATAGACCAAGGTGTTTTTTTGTTTTGGGGAGGGGAGGGGAGGGAGGGAGCGAGGGAGGGGAGGCGAGGGGAGGGGAGGGAGGAAGGTGGGACAGGAGGACAGAAGGGAGGGAGGGAGGATATACGTGAGGGAGGGAGGGAAGTGCTCGGACGGCCCCCGTGTACGCGCCGCCACTGATGGCATACGCACAGGTGCGGCTTTTCTTTGTTGTGAGGGGGGAGAGAGGGAGGAAGGGGAAGGGGGGGGGGGGGCACACGGCACCCAAAGAAGCGTGACTGAAACTGTAGCTACAACCCTGGCTGGCTGGCTGGCTGGCTGTAACCAGTCATTTTGTTTTGGGCTCCTGTGAGCCATTGGGAGCCATTTGGCTTCTGACGATCCCATCCCAGATAGAGCTCAACCAACCACGTTGCTTGATGGTCTGACGATCCCATCAGATAGAGCTCGTCGAGCTTGAAAATTACCTGTATTTGGTGGTCAACGGTCAACGATGGGGCAGCGGTCAAGGCGGCCAATGGGACGTTGGTCCGCGCGCTGGCTCCCAGAAAAAAAAACTAAAAAAACTGAAAATTTATCACTGGCTGCAACCCTCAGGGCCAGAGCAACATGTGCTCAAGCCCTACTTGGACCAGTGGTCCCTGGGAAGGATTTTAGTAATTATTTTTTTGCCGGCTCCAGCAACTTTGACCGCTCATACCAGGCACAATACACAGCGGGTATTCATGCAATGCATGCCGTTGTGCTGCTCTCAGCAGCAGCTTTCCGACGCATCGCTCCACGCCCTCACCCACTAAGTGTGGGGTGGTTTTCTGGGAAATGGGAAATCCGGCTCGGAGCGGTATACGGCTCGCAGGGGAATCACTGACTTGGACACGTGCCTGAAACCCTGATCAGCATGTTCTGAAACCCTTGAAAGAAACGTGGTCGGAAGCCCTTACCACCCCCCACCTATCCATGCGCGCAGGCCTGAGCAACATGTGCTCAAGCCCTACTTGGACACGTGCCTGAAACCCTGAGCAGCATGTTCTGACACCCTTGAAAGAAACGTGGCTGAAGCCGTTACCCCCCCCCCATATATCCATACGCGCAGGCCTAACCACCCCTGGCAGCTGTTCAGAGCACGGCGCGCCACCCGAGCCGTATCAGTCGACCTCGCTTGACCTCGCTTGTAGCTGTTCGAATCAAACGAACAACAACCCCAACTCCCCACACACGCAGGCCTACCCCCCTCCCGGCAGCTTTGCAGCATACGGCGCGCCACCCCAGCCGTCATATCAATCGACCGAGCTCGACCTAGCTTGTAGCTGTTCGAATTCAAATAAACAACAACCCTAACTCACCACACGCGCAGACATATGCCCCACCCGGCAGCTTTTCAGCGTACGGCGCGCCACCCCAGCCGTCATATCAGTCGATGCCGTCATTCCACGCGACCCCGTCGTTCGGGGGGGGCTCGTACCCCGGCCAGGTGTGTGTGTATGTGTGTGGTCGATGTTACAGTCTGTCGGACGCCTTGTATGGCGTATTGTGTGTGTGTGTGTGTGTGTGCCAGTCGATGCCGTCGTTCCACGCGACCCCATCGTTCGGGGGGGGCTCGTACCCCGGCCAGGTGTGTGTGGGGGGGGGGGCGATTTTACAGTCCGTCGGACGCCTTTCATTGCGTATTGTGTGTGTGTGCTTGTGTGTGTGTGTGTGTGTGTGTGTGTGCGTGTGGCCTGGTTTTGGGTTTGGGGTTTGGGGTAAGCCTTACCACTTACACCTTGAAACCACATGCACCCTACTGCGCCGACACCGCAATTGCACGCGCGCGCCAGTGATTTCCTTTTCGGCGTGTGGAGCCGGTTTTGGGAGCCATGGAGCCGAGTTTCCAGTCAAATGGCTCCAGAAAAATAGCCGAACGTCCTGAAAAGGACATCACTGTCGCGCGCCGGGGCACACACCCTGGCCACCAGTCCTACTCCACCACCACCGCCTAGACAGTGCTTCTCCATTGGGGCGGCATCTGGGCGGTTTCTGTGGCGGTTTCTGGGCGGAGATCATTGATTGGTTTTCGGGTCTACCGCCCTTTTTTTCCCCGGGGGCGCAGACTGCTGCCGCCGGTGGCTGGGCTTAAATAATTTATTAATTGAAATCAATTGAACAAGCACTGCGCCTAGACCCCAGTCCAGTCCTGGCCCTGTTCTGGCCCTGAAACAGTCACGCGCTAGCCCCCCAGCACAGCACATGGCAGCTTCACGTGGCGCGGCATGGAGGCAGTGATTCCCCTGCGAGCCGTTTACCGCTCCGAGCCGGATTTCCCACTTCCCAGAAAACCACCCCACACTTAGTGGGTGAGGGCGTGGAGTGATGCGTTGGAAAGCTCTTGCCGAGAGCAGCACAACGGCATGCATTGCATGAATGCCCGCTGTGTATTGTGCCTGGTATGAGCGGTCAAAGTTGCTGGAGCCGGCAAAAAACTATTTGCTAAAATCCTTCCCAGGGACCACTGCATGGAGGCATCACACGTGGCGGCGCCGATGCTTTCCCCGCCCTCCCCTGTCTCATACCGTTCCCACACAGTTCGTACCAATTAGTGCGTATAGTCCCAACCAGATCAGATGCGCCTACGGCGTCTCCAGAGGCAGTCTTGACGACTGCAACCTGTAACAACTGCCGGCACTCTACCGTAGTACCGCTTTGCCTTGCCGATTACATATTTCCGAGGACGTGCCGGCAAGGTCGATTTCTAAAAGTATTGCCGAAAAAGAAAGAAAAAAGCCAAAAGTGACGCTAAAACGGGGAAAAGTAAAAAGAAAATCCCGCGGTCAGGCACCCACATTCGAAGCAATTACCTCCTTTATAAATTGGCGGTAAGGCAAAGCAGTACTACGGTATCGTCTAGTGACCCACCCAGAGTGCCACACACACACACACACACACACACAGCCACTCCACCCACCGCGCGGTCAGCCCCACCCCACACCCACCACCTGCACCTCACCGCCACCGCCGCAGGCCCACGCGCGCGCAGCCCCGGTGTGTGTGTGTGCGTGCGCATGTGTGTGTCTGTGTGCGTGTCTGGTCCATTTTACAGTCCGTCGGACGCCTTTTAATGGCGCGTGTGTGCGCGAGGGGGGGGGGCTTTGAGTGACCACCTGCTCTAATATGGGTGACTGTGTGCTCTGATGAGTGACCGCCTGCTCTGATGAGTGACCGCCTGCTCTTTCTTGAGTGACCGCCTGCTTGATTTGAGTGACCGCCTGCTCTGATGAGTGACCGCCTTATCCTGCATGCGTGGCCACCTGCTGATGTGAGTCACTGCCTGCTCTTTTTAGTGATTGCGTGCTCTGATGAGTGCCCGCCTGCTCTTTCCTGAGTGCCCGCCTGCTTGATTTGAGTGACCGCCTGCTCTTTTTTGATTGACCGCCTGCTCTGATACCAGTGACCGCCTGCCCTGATATGAGTGAGCGTGTACACCGATGGGGTCGCACCAGGGCAGTGATTTCCTTTTCAGTTTTTTATTATTATTCCACAGCCGGATTTTGCTGTCACCGCGCTGACCGTTGACCTCACGTTGACCGTTTGTCCTCTTACATAGGTCATATAAAAGCTGTTGACGTGCTCTGTCTGGCGGGCTTGTCAGACTTACAATCCACTGAATGGGTTGAGCTGTGTTCAAGGTCGAAGTACAGTCGGAATACAGCCACATGGCGGTGTAGGGCCGAAAAGGAAATCATTGCACCAGGGTGGTGGTGTGTGTGGTGTGTGTAGGGGGGAGGGGCGTTTGTGAGGGGGGCCATCCCTGCAATCACTCGCCACACCCACCATTCACGGCTTTATTCACCCCGCACAAACGCACCATTCACCCCCCACCCCGCAGGGCCACCCTCTCGCTGCGCAGTCATTCGCGTATGGCCAGACGGCGGCCAACGCCGCCGCCGCTACTGCACACACACACACACGCACACACACGCACACACACACACACACAAGCACACACACACCGCAGGTCCACCCCGCCTACGGTGGCCCGCCCCCCGCTGCGCAGTCATTTGCGTACGGCCAGACAGCGACCAACGCCGCTGCCACTGCTGCACACACACACACACACACACACACGTGCACACACACTCACACACACACACACACGCTCACTCACTCACACACACACACACACACACACACAAACACAAACACACACACACCGCAGGTCCACCCCGCCTACGGCGGCCCGCCCCCCGCTGCGCAGTCATTTGCGTACGGCCAGACAGCGACCAACGCCGCTGCCACTGCTGCACACACACACACATGCACACACACACGCGCACACACACACACACACACACACACACCGCAGGTCCACCCCGCATACGGCAGGCCACAGCCCACAGCGCAGTCGTTTGCGTACGGCCAGACGGCAGCCAACGCCGCCGCCGCCGCCGTTGCCGGCGGACACCAGGGTGGCGCAGCGTACGGGGGCCAACACCAGCAGCAGCAGCAGCAGGGGTATGGGGGGCCGCCGCAGCATCCTCAGGCGTACGGCGGACCGCCACAGCAGCAGCAGGTGTGTACGTGCGTGCGTGCATGTGCGTGTGTGTGTGTGTGCGTGTGGGCGCCCCACTCTCACAGAGTGGGCCCGCGCAGTCATCGCCGCCGCCTACGTCGACCCCCCTTCACCCATGCCGCCGCCGATTCTCGCCGCCTCTCCTCCTCCGTACGCCCTCTGTCCTCGGGCTGCCAATTCAGCAGCCAGTCGACGCATGCATCCAGGAACTCAGTCCATCCGCACTCTCTCGCACGCCCTCCACATGGCAAAAACACGTGACGCCCTACCGCACAGATTTCCCTCCCCCCGCAGCTCTGCAGCTTCAGACAACGGAGCCCAGGTATCTCAGTGCCACCACCTCGACCGCCATGCGGCCCGAGCCAGCGCTCAACTTGAGCTACCGAGTTCCTACAGCCGCCACCGTCCCGCCCACCGCCCACTGCCCAGTCGTTCATTCGACCCCACGCCCCACCTCAAGAGACCCACCCCTTATCCCACTGCCGCCCCATCGACCTCCATACACCCACATGCTCGTCACATGGAGTTGCCCCTCCCCATGCGCCCCATGCGCGCACATGCACCCCATGCCCCCCCCCCCCATGCTACCAGCGCCTATGTATGCGTCATGTGGCCGGGCCACAGTGTGGCCCCCTCCTCTCTCCCCTCTCCTCCCTCCCTTCTCCTGTCTTCCACCCCTGCATCCCCGCTGCACCCCACCCCATCTTGTGCCCCCCGCCCCTCCCCCTCTCCCTCCGACTACCCTCCCGCTGCCTCCCTCCCACTGCCTCCCACTTGCACGACTACCGCTGTTCGGACACGACTTCGCTCTATGCCGGCGGCGCCATCACCTTCTTCCGGCTCACGCCGGTGACTTTTGCGCCCACTCCGTCACGTTCTACGCCCTCCGCAAACATCCATCTCTTCAACTTCACACGCGACATCCTCGAGCGCCCCGAGTTCGCCGAGCGAGTCACCACCGAGTGGATCATCTTAGCATGATTTCCACAACTGTGGAAGTCCTTCTGCCGACACCTAGTTTAAACTCAGTCGAGGCGGATTGACGAACACAGCCGTCAATGACCGCCACTGCCCCTTTCCCCCACTGCTTTACGAATGAGGTTGAACACCCTCTTGCTGGCGCACGGTAAGTCTCCCGCCTTCAAACGGAATCTCCTCAATTGATGACTAGAAACAGCCTATCTAGGTCTGCCGTGCAGAGTTCTCTGTAACGATATCTCTCTCGTGTGTGCATGTGTGTGCATGTGTGTAGAGGCAGGGGCGCCGGAGACGACGAACCGCTGCTGCAGCACCAAGTGTGTGTGTGTGTGTGTGTTTGCGTGTGCATGTGTGTGGAGGCAGGGGCGTCGGAGACGACGAACCGCTGCTGCAGCACCGTGTGTGTGTGTGTGTGTGTGTTTGCGTGTGCATGTGTGTGGAGGCAGGGGCGTCGGAGACGACGAACCGCTGCTGCAGCACCGTGTGTGTGTGTGTGTTGTGTGTGTGTGTTTGTGCCGTTACCGGCTGCCACCCGGGCTGCGCGGCGTACGAGGGCTAGAAGCAGCAGCAGCAGGTGTGTGCGTGTGTGCTCACGTGCGTGTGTGTTTGTGTGTGCATGTGTGCGTGTGTGTGTGCATGTGTGCGTGCATGTGTGTGTGTGTGTGTGTGTGTGTGTGTGCGTGTGTGTGTGTGTGTGTGTGTAATTGTCGCGGCAGGGACAACGATCTGCTGCTGCTGCCCATTGCCCCTAAACCCCAAGCCCTCATCCCCGGCGCAGGCGCAGGCGGGCAGCCCGTTCACCACCGCGAGCGCCTCGGACCAGTGGTCCCTGGGAAGGATTTTAGTAATTATTTTTTTGCCGGCTCCAGCAACTTTGACCGCTCATACCAGACACAATACACAGCGGGTGTTCATGCAACGCATGCCGTTGGGCTGCTCTCGGCACGAGCTTTACAACGCACCACTCCACGCCCTCTCCCACTAAGTGTGGTGGTTTTCTGGGAAATGTGAAATTCGGCTCGGAGCGGTATACGGCTCGCAGGGGAATCACTGCCTCGGACCCGCGCGACGGCGCGCCGCCAGCGGCGCAGGACAGCAACCCGTTCACCCTAAAACAATCCTTTAACCCATAAAAAGCGCTGACCCCCTGCTTAACCCCCTAAACCCCTTACCCCCTGAAAACCGAAATTTCTGCCCCCGGGCGGGCACCCGTTCGCCACCTCAGACCCGCGCAGCGGCGCGCTGCCAGCGGCGCACAGCAGCACCCCGTTCACCCAAAAAAACGTAAACCCATAAACAGCGCTGAACCCCGTTAACCCCCCTTAACCCCCCTAACCCCTGAAGCCCGAAATTTCTGCCCCCGGCGCAGGCGGGCACCGCGTTCACCACCTCGGACCTGCGCGACGGCGCGCCGCCAGCGGCGCACAGCAGCAACCCGTTCACCTCAAAGCCCTGAAAACCCCATACAAGCGCTATTTATTTTTTTAACCCCTGAAACCCTGAAACCCGGAACCCCTGCCCCCGGCGCAGGCGGGCAACCCGTTCACCACGGGCGCGCCGCCCGCGCCGCCAGCTGCACACAGCAGCAACCCGTTCACCACGGGCGTGCCGCCGGCCCCGCCAGCGGCGCCCGGCGGCTGCGCGGCGGCGATGGCGGGCGGAGCAGGCGGCGGCGGGGGAGGCGGCGGCTGCGCCGCCGCGATGGCGGGCGACAGCGGCCACGGCTACCTGCCGTACGGCGGCGAGGCGCGGCCGTCGCCGACGCGGTCGTCCGCTGCCGGGCCGTCGGCTGCTGGGCCCTCTGCTGCTGGGCCCCCTCCTTTTGGCAGCGGCCCGTCTGGCAGCATGCTGCGCAGCGGCGGCGGCGAGCCCGACGCGCTGTTTGTGTGCCCCATCACGCAGGAGGTGCGTTCCAGTGGTCATGATGAGGGTGGATGTTAGTCGTGTGTTACGAAGGTTACGCATAGGGTAGGGAGGACCCCTTCGCTAGCGGCTACGGCGGCGGGTTCGGGAGCGGCCCGTCCGGCAGCATGCTTCGCGGCGGCGGCGGCGAGCCCGACGCGCTGTTTGTGTGCCCCATCACGCAGGAGGTGCGCTCCGGGTGGTGGTGGTTGAGTCGTGTGTGACGAACATAGCGCATAGGGTAGAGGGAGGACGGTCTGCTGCGCCGCGGCGAGACGGGTGCGCTGTGTGCGCCTCATTATGCAGGAGATGCGTTCCGGTGGTCATGATGAGGGTGGCTGTTGGTCGTGGGTGACGCAGCTTACGCATAGGGTAGGGAGGGGCCCCCTCTGTTGGCGGCGACGGCGGCGGCCCGTCCGGCAGCACCCTGCGCGGCGGCGGCGTGCCGCGCGTGCTGCTTGCGTGCCCGATCACGCAGGAGGTATGTCAGTTGTGGTTGGGTGGCTGAACACCCCTCGACTGTCTGCTTGGCCGCCACTCCCCGATCCCCCGCCCTAAGGGGGCGTACTGTGTACTGCTAACTTAAAACAGGTTTTATACGTACGCCGGGGCGTGAGTCAGGGCCTCGACTATAGATGTCTAGGGCGGGCTCTACTAGCTAGGAGAGCCCGCAAGGCCCCTCAAGCGCCAGCCTGCCAGTTTTTCTCCGCTGGGTTCGACCTGTTGCAACTGTGAAAAAACCGCACACGCACGCAGGTCATGAGCGACCCAGTCATCGCTGCCGACGGCTACACGTACGACCGGCACGCGATCGCGCAGTGGTTTGCCACGCACAATACGTCCCCCATGTCCAACGCCGTGCTGCCGCACACACAGGTGTGATTCGGCGGGGGGGGGGGGTGACGGGCAGCTAAGCTCTTGACACACATGTGTGCCGCTGCACGATTTGTGTGGGTGGTAGTGGGGCCCTAGAAGGTGTGATGGGGAAGCCACAGGGGGGGGGGCTGCAGATTGAGGCGGCCACGTGCTTGCGCGCCGCTGCACGTGCGTTGGTGGCGGGACACTTGGCCACGTGTCTGTGTGTGTGGGGGGGCACGCGCCCACAGGGCTCATGAGTGAGAATGACTGACTGACGCGTGTACACGCACGCACGCAGCTCACGCCGAACAACGCGCTGCGCTCGAGTATCATGGAGTGGAAGGAGCGCAGCGGGAAAGCGTAACATGACCGCACAGACCACCAAGTTACAAGGGGGGACACTGCCCACATTACGGGAGCGGGGGAGGGGAGGACTTGCTAGCACACGGTCAGCAGCAGCGGTCTGCGCTGGAGGCTCTCTCAGCTGATGCTGCGGCCGTGGGCATGTATGTAAAGTAATAATAAGAAGAAGACCGTTATTTGTGTTGAGTCGCACACCGCCGCATTGCGTGTGTTGTCGCTGGATCACATGAGGCGGCTGTCGGTGAGGGGGGCGCTGACTCCTCGACCTTATATACGGTCGGCAGGCGGCGCGATCTTCTGGTACATCCGTATGCAGCCAACCGCCGCTGGCACGTCAACGACAGAGGGTCGCCTTTGCTGCCCGTTGTGGCCGCTCTGCTGCTGCTGCTGCTGCCACCCTCCAACCGCCTGCTCCAACAAAACACACATACACACGACGCAATCTCCTGGTCCAGCCGTCTCGTCGACGACCGAAGCCGCCTGGGCCGCTCCGCTGTGGCCGCCCTGGTGCTGCTGCTGCCACCCCCAGTCACCCGCTCCACCAACACATACAGATACAAGCCGTCGGTCATTCGTCATCAAAGTCCGACTCCTCGTCTGATTCGCCAACCATGAAGCCCTTGCGGACCTGCGCATGCGTGCGTGCGAGCGCGTGCGCGTGTGTGTGTCAGGTGGTGCATTGATGCGACAACGCCTTGGGCAACATCGATCTCGTGCCAGCTGTGTGTTGGCGTGTGAACGCGCACGAGCGCGTGCGTGCAGCGTGGTTTGAGTGGGAGATGGCATACATGCGGTTGCATGTGCCGATGGAACGTGACATCATCTTCGGTGGCATGCCATGCCATGCCAGCTGCTGTGTATGAATGTATGCATACATGCGGCCCTCAACCAGTGCGGCGCATCCACGCCATATATGCCCGTGGGCACCCCGCCGCACCCCATGCCTGAAAACGCACCTTGCCGCTCGGCCCGTCAAGCCGCTGGTCGTCGTCTGCCGCCTTCTTCACCTCTGGCACCACGCACCCGCACGCAATAAGCTCCTCCTCCAGTCTGCATGCGTGTGTGCGCGTGCGCGTGAGTGTGTGCGCGTGCGTGTGCATGCAGGGGCCTCCTCCAGCCTGCATGCGCGCGTTCAACGAGGCTTGTTGTTGCACACATGTGGCATGGTGGAAACTGCGCGTGACTGCATGCGCATGCGCTGCATGCGTGCGACCCCGCAACGACCCGCACCCACCGCCATGCTTCAAAGTCGTCTGTCCCGCCGAGCCCGTCAAATCCGGTGACGCGGTGCACAGTGTTCCCGTTGGCGAAGCACACGAGGCACGGCAGCATCTGGATGTTGAGCTTGACAGTGAAGAAGGGCGCGTCCTGGGGTGTGTGCGTGCGGGTGTGCATGTGTGCGTTCGACTTCGCTCTATGCCGGCGGCGCCATCACCTTCTTCCGGCTCACGCCGATGACTTTTGCGCCCACTCCGTCACGTTCCACGCCCTCCGCAAACATCCATCTCTTCAACTTCACACGCGACATCCCCGAGCGCCCCGAGTTCGCCGAGCGAGTCACCACCGAGTGGATCATCTTAGCATGATTTCCACAACTGTGGAAGTCCTTCTGCCGACACCTAGTTTAAACTCAGTCGAGGCGGATTGACGAACACAGCCGTCAATGACCCGCCACTGCCCCTTTCCCCCACTGCTTTACGAATGAGGTTGTTCACCCTCTTGCTGGCGCACGGTTGGTCTCCCGCCTTCAAACGGAATCTCCTCAATTGATGACTAGAAACAGCCTATCTAGGTCTGCCGTGCAGAGTTCTCTGTAACGATATCTCTCTCTCTCTCTCTCATGTGTGCGTGCGTGCGTGTGTGTGTGTGCGTGTGTGTGTGTGGACTCAACTGGTGTGTGCCTGCGGGCTGGTGTGCCTTGGCACAAACGCAGGGTGCGCACGTGCTGGAGCACCGCACTTGTGTTTCCCGTGTCATGCGGGCATGCCATGCGGGTGTGCGCACGCGACCATGCACGCCATGCATGGAGCGTTCGAGCCAAGCATGGAGCCGCGCACAAGCCGCGCACCACTCACCGGCGCGCTGATCTTGACAAAGCGCGTTCCAAAGTGTTTTTTGGCGAGCGTCTCCAGGTGCTTGTTCATGATCTTGCAGCGTTCAAAGTCCCGGTGGAAGAAGTGCGCCACGCACATCTCCGCCTTGGTGACCACGTCTAGGAACTCGCCCTCGGTCACGTCTGTAACCTGGCCGTGCCCCACGCGCTCCATCACCACGCGCTTCTCGCGGCCCGACTTCAGCTCGGCGATGCGCTCCTCGTGCAGCTTCTGCAGCTCCTCGTCCTCGTTCACCAGCTCGTTGATGTCGAACACGGGCGCTGCGGTGGACCGGTTGGATTGGGCCTCTGCCGCGAGCATCTCCTGCGTGGGGGGAGGCAGGCACGGGGTGGTGAGACCCCATGCACGCATGCATGCCTTCCCCATGCATGCCGCAGGGTGCACCGCATGGAGCCACGCCACCTGTCCAAGGCCGACCTATGCCCAACAACCCCCATGCCTCACCTTCTGGTAGTCGCGCGCCGCTGCCTGCATCGTCTGCGCATGCGCGATGGTGTTCATCTGCTGGTGGTACGCCTTCGCGTCCATCTTGAGATCCTGCGACGGCCAAGAAGGGAGCGCAACACGCCGTCGGCACGCGTGCCACGGCGGGCAGGGAGCACGGGGGGGTGCAGGTCATGCGGCTGTTGCAGCTCTTTTGACGCCACGCACCTCGCCCCCCATGGCGATACAAGAGCCCCTGGGCGTGCAGTACCGCAGAGCGCGTGGGTGTCTTGACTATTAGGTGAAGCAGCGGGGCAACACGGCAGGATGGGGAGCAGCTCCCCCGAGGCGCCTTCGACGCGCCCCAGCCCACACTAACCCCACACAAACATTTGAATCAACAAGTTTGTTCAGTTCAGCAGAACTGCCCCTGCCACCTTTGACTCGCCCATGGACACGTGGAAAGTGGACAGTGGATGCGCGTCCGTGAAACGGCAGCCGGCCATGCTGAGTGCCACGATTGCACACGTGGCGGGATTGGGCAGCGATGCGGTCTCCGCCCTCATGGAAGCTGCGAAGGGCGGCCAGGTCTTCGCTCTGCGCGCACTTCTCGACCCAGCCGCCATGCTGACACACACAGACGCCGACGGTGACACCGCCCTCACGCTGGCTGCGTTCAACGGCCATGCAGACGCCATGCGCCTCCTGCTCGATCACCCCTCTGCCGACCCTGCCTCCATGCTGATGCATACAGATGCGGCTGGTTCCCCCGCCCTCATAAAGGCTTCTGGGAACGGACATGTGGATGCCATGCAACTGCTGCTCGCCCACCCCTATGCCGATCCAGCCGCCATGCTGACCCACACCGATGGCGATGGTGACAATGCCCTCACGCTGGCTGCACTGTTTGGCCACGTGACCGCCATACTTCTGCTGCTGGAGCACCCTTCTGCCGACCCAGCCGCCATGATGATGCGCACAGCCGGTATGGGTGATTCTGCCCTCACGGCGGCTGCTCACAACGGCCATGTGGATGCCATGCGCCTGCTGCTCGAACACCCGTCTGCCGACCCAGCTATGATCACGACTCGCGGTACCGACGGCTCCTCTGCAATTGTGGCAGCTGCGGGGTTGACTGTTGGCCAGCATGGACATCAGGCGACGTTTGCTCCCAACCGCTCGTGTGCGCCCCTGCTGCTCCTGCGCCGTGTTGCAGCGGAGCCACAGCCAAGCCAAGACCAGCAGGCGCACATGAGCAAGGTGATGGAGGCGCTGTTCCAGGGCCCACGGTCGAAGGAGATGTTTGACGATGATAAGCCAGACGAAGCACGCGACGACTGCATCCGCCTGCTGCTGGAGTTTTGTGCGCGCGGCTTTGACCAAAACAGCCCCGTCGTGTCGCGTATCATCAGCGAGGCCTGTGCGCTGACGCGGCGCGCGCCGCTGGTCGTCACCGTCGAGGCCAGCGGCGACAGCAACGACCCGATGATGGCTGCAGTCAGCCACGCCTACGATGGGCGCAAGCTTAAGCAGCCGGACGCTTGACCAGTCAGGCGAGCCCGTGGAGGAATGCGTGGGGGGGGCGTCGCTGCGGGGGTGTCACTTTGTGAGACGCTCGCATCATCAAGGGCAAGGGAAAATAGACCAACACGTTTGCTGCTGCGTATGCTCTCAGGAGACGGGGCATCTATTGCCATGCGCGAGTGGTAGATGACAACTAGACGGGCACCCGAGGGAGGAGAGTAGCACAGGCTACACTGATGTATCACCAAAACCAGGCTCTAGACCTTGCACCGGCCACTACGACTAAGCCCCCAGCCCATGCTGCTCGGTGTCCATTATCTGCTTGCAGATACACCACCGAGCGCCACCACACGGCAGCGGGCAGTCAAGCCAGTGCGTCTCCACCGCTTACCCCACCGCCCCAGTGTGCGTGCCACTTGGCGCGCCGCTTGCTCGTCGCTCACGTCCTCGGGTGTGCGTGTACGCCGCCCAGCCACATGTACAGCTGCAATGGGCTGCCCTGCGTGTGCCTGCCCCACGGCACCGCGTCCGCACTGCCTCCCTCATGCTCCTGCCACCTGTGCTTCTCCTGGTCCTGCTGCCTGCGCCACTCCCCTGCCTCACCGGTTAGTGATGCCGCGTCTGGCACCAGGCCGATCAGCCGCGTGGGATACTCCTGCCCCTCGGCCACGCCCTGCCCTAACGCTTGTTGCCACTGCATCCACGTGCCACCTGGGCATGCCTGCGCGCTGCTCCGTGTCGATGTACAGCATGTTGTCTGGACCTCGCACCCCCTTCCCTACGACCGCGCCGCCTGCTCTACCGCCGCGCGCAGGTACGCGGCCTGCTCGCCCGCCCCCCTCAGCAGCGCCCACGTCCCGCGCTGGTCCACCACCACCACAGCGTGCCCCAGCGCACGCAGGTGCGCGTGCCGCGTCACGGCCGGCCCCAGTGCCTGCGCCGGCTGGCCCGCAGTGCACTGCGCGTCGTGCAGCAGCTCGACGACCACCGGCATTGAGGGGTCGCCAGCGCGCCTCCCCTCCTCCGACCCCGGCCCCAGCCCGTCCACCGTCACCAGCAGCTCGGCGGCAAAGTTGCTCCCTGGCAGGCGCACGCCCCGCTGCACGCGCATACCCAGCGACCCCAGCGAGCTCGCCACCTCCTCCCGGAAGCCGTCAGTGTCTGCTGCCTCCTCAGCGCTTTGCAGCACCCCAGGGCTGTCATTGGGCGCTGCCGCCGCCCGTGGCGGCGCGTCTACGTCTCCGGCCGCGCTGTCTCCAGCGCCCCCGCGCCGCCCTCCTCCCTCACGCTGTGCCAGCGCCCCCAGCTCCAGGTCCAGGCCCAACTCCCCCCGTGGCGGCGAATCCAGCCGCGCGAGGCGCTCCAGCCCGCGGCGCACGTGCGCAGGCAGCCCCAGCGGGCGCCCGCGGCACCGCAGCTGGAGCACCTCGAGCGCCTGCAGCGCGCCCGCGGCCTGGCCCGGGCTGAGCGCCTCGCCACCCTCGCCCCCACTGCCGCGACCGATGCCGCCAGCGCCACTGTGCCCGTCTGCCCGCAGGAAGCCCCCTAGGTCGTGCAGCAGGTGGCGCAGCAGCGGCGGGCGGCCCTCTTCCCCGCCCGCCACCAGCCCCAGGTGAACGACCCCCGCGAGCGCGTCGGCTGCAAGCCGGGGCGACAGGCCCAGGCCCGGCGCGCGCCCGCGCGCGTACCCCGACTGCCCCTCGTCACTGTCGCCGTCGCTGCCGCTGTCGTCCTCCGCCTGCTCAGGCGCGACGCCCGCGCCCTCCTTGTCTTCGGGCTCCCCCCCCTCTCCGTCCCCGTCCCCGGCCCCCGCGCGCCCCGCGGCCGCGCAGCCGCGGATCGCGCGCCGCCGCAGCGCGTGCAGCAGCGCGCCGCCCGCACGCCGCGACTCAGCCTCGAGGCCCCATCCCCACCCTGCGCCCGCCAGCACCGGCGCAAACGCGCCCAGCGCTGACAGCGCGCACGCAGCCGCGGCCGGGGAGGCGTGGTGGGGCGCGTCAGCAAGCAGGCCGCACGCCTGCGCGTGCACGTGGAGTGGATGAGTGGAGTGGAGGAGTGGAGGAGTGGAGGAGTGGAGTGGAGTGGAGTGGAGGAGTGGAGGAGTGGAGGAGTGGAGTGGAGGAGTGGAGGAGTGGAGGAGTGGAGGAGTGGAGGAGTGGAGGAGTAGGGCGGTGGCGCGTATTTTAGGGGGCGTGCACAGCCGACAGCATTGTAGACCGTCTGGGCAGCGGTCCTCGCTCTCTACTTTATAACGACCATGTGCCTAGACGCCACTCAGGTGGTGGTGTAGAGCCTCGCTGGGTTATTCTTACGTAGAAGAGTGGCTTGCTTCGCTGGAAAACCCGTGTTACTGGTAACTCGTCTAGATGCGCTATTCCCCCCCACCACCACCACATACTGGTAGGCTGGCGCGCTGCGTGGCCTTGCGGGCTCTCTTAAAAGAGCTCCCTTAGACGTGTAGTCTAGGCCTTAAATCACGCCCTGGGGTCCTCCGGGCGCGTACGTGTAAAACCTGTAAAAAATAAAAAATAAACTGCTTGAGGAGCTCCGCGTGGACGACCCAGTCCTATGCGTGCAGCAGCGACACACTCCTACCACGCGCAATTTACGTCTGCACCAGTGCGACTAGTGGAAATGCCCCGCCCCGCCCCCCCTCCCCTCCCGTCCCACCCTCCCCTCCACACACACCTGCTTGAGCAGCGGAGCGTTAAACACCCTCTCCTGCGCGTACGCCTGCAGCAGCAACGCAGCAGCCTGCCCGGGCGGCCCGGCGCACGCCGCCACCACCGCGGGCGTGCGACCGCCGCGGAAGCCGCCGGATGCTTTGCTCCGCTCGAGCGCGCGTGCGTGAGCGGCCATCAGGCGCGCGCCATGCGGTGCGGCTCCCACCATCAGAGCGACCAGCTGCGCGCGGTGGCCCGCGCCAGCGCCGCTGCCGTCCTCGTCATCAGCGTCGGCGGCGCGCGCGGCGCGCGCACCGCCGCCGGCACCAGGGTGGCCGTGCGCTTGTGCCTGCTGCATCAGCGCGCGCGCGCCGCGCAGCAGGCCTGCCCAGTCCGACAGCGCAAGCGCCGCCGCGCGCTCGGGTCGCGCGGCGTGGTGCGCCAGCAGCGCGAGAGCGGCGCGCGCGTCGCGGTGGCCGCCGGCGGCAGCGCACGCGCAGAGCTGGCCCAGCTGCGCGGGGGAGAAGCGGCCGGGGTCGGTGGTGGCGTCGCGAACGAGACCCGCGAGGAAGCTGCGCCGCGGCTGGTCGGCGGCCGCGCCGGCTGCGCCGGCGGAAGCGGCGGCGGAAATAGCGCCCGCGCCGGTGCGGTATGCGAGCGTGTGCGCAACCGAGAGGAGCACGTCCGGGTGCGGAGAGTCAAGGCGGTGCAGCAGCGCAGCCCCGAGCGAGGCGATTGCCCGGTCGTCGTCGCACCCGAGCCGCGTGAGCGACGCGATCGTGTCGGCGAGCTCGCCTGCGCAGCAAAGAGTTGGGGGCGGGGGAGGGGGGGGGGGCAGACCGAGTGTGTGCAGGTATACGATAGGTAGGTGTAGGTATACGGACGCAGCGAGCGCTCGTGGACGCCTACAGTCCCTCGCCTTCCCTTCCCCGCCCCTTCCCTGCTCTTGACAATCCCAGAGCTGTCCAACTGTGCGGCAGGGCGGCACAGAGCCTCCGAGAGCGCCCGCACCGCCCGCGCCCCCTCGCACCCCCCCACTCTGCTCTCAATAACGCAACTGGCAACAACTCTGCGGCGTGGTGCCGCACCGGCTTCACGAGCGCGCGCACCGCGCGTGCCCCGTCGTAGCCGCACACATGCACACGCATGCACACACGCACGCACGCATGCACACACGCATACACACATGCATACACACACACACACACACACTCTTTCTCTCCTCTCACACCTGGCGAGAGCTCCGCGGCGTGGTGCCGCACCGCTTTCGCGAGCGCGTGCACCGCGCGCGCGCCGTCGCAGACGCACACATGCGCACGCACGCACGCACGCACGCACGCACGCACGCACGCACGCACACACGCACACACGCACGCACACACACACACACACATGCATACACACACACACACACACACTCTTTCTCTCCTCCCACACCTGGCGAGAGATCCGCGGCGTGGTGACGCACCGCTTTCGAGAGCGCGTGCCCCGTCACAGCCGCACACATGCACACGCACGCACGCATGCATGCACACACGCACGCAAGCACGCACGCACGCACGCACACTCTCTCTCTTTCTCTCCTCCCATACCTGGCGAGAGCTCCGCGGCGTGGTGCCACACCGCTTTCACGAGCGCCCGCACCGCGCGTGCCCCGTCGTAGCCACACACATGCACACACACGCACGCACGCATGCACACACACACGCGTGCACGCACGCACGCACACACACACACACTCTTCCTCTCCTCCTACACCTGGCGAGAGCTCCGCGGCGTGGTGCCGCACCGCTTTCGCGAGCGCCCGCACCGCACGTGCCCCGTCGTAGCCACACACATACACACGCACGCACGCACGCACGCACACACACACACACACATGCATACACACACACGCACACACACTCTCTCTCTCTCCTCCCACACCTGGCGAGAGCTGCGCAGCGTGGTGCCGCACCGCTTTCGCGAGCGCCCTCACCGCACGTGCCCCGTCGTAGCCGCACACACGCACGCACGCACGCACACACACACACACACACACACAAACACACAGAAACAGGCACGCCCTATCTCTCCTCCCTCACCTGGCGAGAGCTCCACAGCGTGGTGCCGCACCGCTTTCGCGAGCGCCCGCACCGCACGTGCCTCGTCGTAGCCACATACATGCACCCGCACGCACGCACGCATGCACACACACACACATGCACGCACGCACGCACACACACATACACACACTCTCTCTCTTTCTCTCCTCCCACACCTGGTGAGAGCTCCGCAGCGTGGTGCCGCACCGCCTTGGCGAGCGCCCGCACCGCGCGTGCCCCGTCGTAGCCACCCGCTGCGAGTGCGCCCAGCATGCGCGCCGCGTCCGGGCCAGAGTAGTCAGAGACGTGCACGCGCGCGTCGTCGGCAATGCGGGAGAGCAGCTGCAGGCACGGTGTGTGTGTGTGAGAGAGAGAGAGGGAGAGGGAGAGAGAGAGAGAGAGAGAGAGGAGGCAGCAGTAGTCGGACACGGTGTGTGTGTGTGTGAGAGAGAGAAAGGAGGCAGCAGTAGTGCCCACGCGCGTCGTCGGCAATGCGGGAGAGCAGCTGCGGCACGGTGTGTGTGTGTGTGTGTGTGTGTGCGTGTGTGTTTGTGGGTGTGCGAGTGGGCAGATGTGTGTGTGTGGTGGTGGTGGGGGGGGGCATGCGCGTCGCGTCCGGTCCAGAGAAGTCGGAGACGTCGCGGCAGCAGCCATGCGGGAGAGCAGCTGCAAAATATGCAAGGCGTGGGGAGCGGGGAGGGAGGAAGGGGGAGGTCGAGTAAGGAGCTGCATCGCGACGCACACAATGGGCCGTCCGCTGTGCACTCGCACACACTTGCATACGCACCCCACCCCCCCCACCACCACCCACACGCCCACACGCCCACACGCAGACGCCACCCCCACCCACCCCCCACTCACACACCGGGCCATCAAAGACTCGCAGGCGCGTGAGCGACACGGCACACGCACACGCACCCACCCACCCACGCACCCACCCACCGGGCCGCCTGCAACGCGCAGGCGTGTGAGCGACGCGGCACACACACCCGCGCCCCCCACACACACACACCACAGGGCCATCTGCCACGCGCAGGCGCTTGAGCGACGCAGCACACGCACACCCACACACCTACTCACCCGCACCCACACACTCACACACACCCACCACACACACACACCCACCGGGGCATCTGCAACACGCAGGCGCGTGAGCGATGCGGCGCACACCGAGAGGTCTCGCGGGGGGTAGTCGTGCAGGAATTCGGAGAGGTGGGCGGCGGCCGCGGCTGAAACTGGACGCGTGTCGACGATGCCCTGTGGTTGCAGGCGTGGGGGCAGCAGGGGGGAGGCATGTGGAGGGAGGGGGGGGTGTATGGGAGGCGTGCAGGAATTCGGAGAGGTGGGCGGGCACGGCCGACACTGGACGCGTGTCGACGATGCCCTATTGTTGCAGACGAGGGGGCAGCAGGGGGGAGGCATGTGGAGGGAGGGGCGGGGGTGCATGGGAGGCGTGCAGGAATTCGGAGAGGTGGGCGGGCGCGGCCGACACTAGACGCGTGTCAACAATGCCCTATTGTTGCAGACGAGGGGGCAGCAGGGGAGGGGTATGCGAGGAGAGGGAGTGAGTGGAGAGGGGTGGGTGAGGGGGTGGGCTGGTCAAACTCCACGGGTCAAACCTGCTCATCTGGCACAGCGCGGCACGCACACACGCACAAACACACACACACACACACACACACACACACGCATACATGCACATACACACACACACGTGCACACACACATGCACACACACACACACACACACACACCTGCACCCGCACAAGCGCCTGCAGCAGCGCAGCCAGGCTGCGCGGGTCGAACTTGCTCATCTGGTGCAGCGACGCGTCGCACACAGCATTCCACGTGTCGGGGTCGTAACGGCGCAGAGAGCCAAACGCGGACGTGATCCTGGCGAGCTCCCTAGGGATGGGCGGGGGTGGTGGAAGGGGGGTGGCGGGGTGGTGACGGTTAGTAGGAAGTGTGATCCTGGCGAGCTCCCTAGGGCTGGGCGGGGGTGGGTGAAGGGGGGGTGGCGGGGTGGATGACGGTTAGTAGGAAAGTGTGTGTGTGGGGGGGGGGGGGCAAGAGAGCCAAACGCGGACGTAATCCTGGCGAGCTCCCTAGGGCTGGGCGGGGGTGGTGGAGGGGGGGTGGCGGGGTGGATGAACGGTAAGTAGGAAGTGTGTGTGTGGGGGAGGGGGGGGGCAGAGAGCCAAACGCGGACGTGATCCTGGCAAGCTCCCTAGGGATGGGCGGGGGTGGTGGAGGGGAGGTGGCGGGGTGGATGACGGTTAGTAGGAAGTGTGTGTGTGTGTGTGGGGGGGGGGGGCAGAGAGCCAAACGCGGACGTATCCTGGCGAGCTCCCTAGGGCTGGCGGGGGGTGGTGAAGGGGGGTGGCGGGGTGGATGACGGTTAGTAGGAAGTTGTGTGTGTGGGGGGGGGGGGGGGGGGAAAGAGAGCCAAACGCGAACGTGATCCCTGGCGGCCTGCCTAGGGATGGCGGAGGTGGTGGAGGGGGGGGGCGGGATGGATGACGGTTGTAGGAACGTGTGTGTGTGTGGGGAAGGGGGGGGCAGAGAGCCAAACGCGGACGTGATCCTGGCGGCTGCCTAGGATGGTCGGGGGTGGTGGAGGGGGTGGGGATGGGGTGGATACGGTAAAGCGGGGATGTGTGTGTGTGTGTGGGGGGGGGCAGCGAGCCAAACGCAGACGAGATCTGGCGAAGCTGCCTAGGGAATGGGCGGGGGTTGTGGAGGGGGTGGGGTGGGGTGGATGACGGGATGGCGGCTGGGTTTGTGGAGGGGGGGGTGGCGGGTGGATGACGTAAGCCGGGAAGTGGTGTGTGTGGGGGGGGGGGCAGAGAGCCAAACGCGGACGAGATCCTGGCGAGCTTGCCTATTGTATTATTGTAGGGGGTGGGTGGTGGAATGACGGTAAGGTAGGGAGAGGTGTGGGTGGGTGGTGGTGGGGCAGAGAGCCAAACGCGACGGATCCTGCGAGCTGCCTAGGGATTGGCGGGGGTGGTGGGGGGGTGGGGTGGGGTGGGAATGACGTTAGAAGGAAGTGTGTAATGTGGTGGGGAGGGGGGGGGCGCAGAGATCCTAAACGCGGCACGAGATCCTGGCGAGCTGCTAGGGATGGGTTGGAGGGTGGAGGGTGGGGTTGGATGACGGTAATAAGGAAGTGTGTGGGGTGGGTGGGTGGGTGGGGCAGAGAGCCAAACGCGGACGAGACCTGGCGAGCTGCCTAGGGATTGGCGGGGTGGGTTTTTTTGACGACGGGGGGAGATGGGTGGGGTGGATGACGGTTAGCAGGAAGTGTGTATGTGTGGGGAGGGGGGGGGCGCAGAGATCCAAACGCGGACGAGATCCTGGCAAGCTCCCTAGGGATGGGTAGTGAGGGGGGGGGGGAGGGGCGTAAGCAAGAGGGGGGAGGGGGAGGAAGGAGGGGGGAGGAGGGGAGGGCGCAGCGGAAGAACCAACTACGGGTGCCCCCTCATAGGTAAGCAGCGGCTGGAGCTTGGACGCTGGACACCAATTAAGTGCCCATGAAGGTGTCTCGCGACCATGGAAATAAGCCGCTACTAGAGTTGAGCAACTCAAAGAACACGCACGCTCTGCAGTGTTTCCGTTAGCCAACCCGCAAACCGACAAAGTGCACGTTCGGGTTGAGATAAGCCGATTCGGGCTGGCGCGTCGGGACGGGGGGTTGAGACTGCGCGAATTCCGACAAAAAAAGGTGTGAAAATCGGCATTTCACACTTTTCCACCAAATTTCGCCTCCATTCGGTTGAGATTGGCGAAGTGAGCGTGAGGCCCGGGTTGAGCCATCATTTTTCCAAGATCCTTAACGTAACCACTGACGCTCTGTGCACACACATGGCTGCCGCATCACCTGCTCTCCCCGCCGTCGACAGCGGCGCGGGGTGCCCCCTCAATAGGTAAGCAGCAGCCGGAGCTTCAACGCTGGGCACGTAAGTGCCCATGAAGGTGTCTCGCGACCATGGAAACAAGCCGCTACTAGAGTGGAGCAACTCAAAGAACACGCACGCTCTGTGCACGCACACAGCTACCGCATCACCTGCTCTCCCCGCCGTCGACAGCGGCGCCCTAAACCCTAAACCCTAAACCCTAAAACCCTAAACCCTAAAACCCTAAACCCTAAACCCTAAAACCCTAAACCCTAAAACCCTAAAACCCTAAACCCTAAACCCTACCCCCTCATAGGTAAGCAGCGGCCGGAGCTTGAACGCTGGACACCAAGTAAGCTCCAATGAAGGAGCCTTGCGACCTTGGAAATGATCTGCCACTAGAGTTGGGCAGCCCCCAAAATAACATATGCGCTCTGTGCACGCACACAGCTGCCGCGTACCTGCTCCCTGCCGTGGGGTGCCCCCGTATGCGTAGGGAATGCGGGACGCCAATTGTAAGCGCTGAAGGAGGACTTTCGCGACCTTGCAGAACTCCTTACTACAGCTTGCTGCAACTCTGTTTGCGCAGCTGTGTAGGGCTGCCACGCACCTGCTCCCCGTCGTCGACAGCGGCGCGGGGTGCCCCCTCGAGAGCAGCGGCAAATCATGGAATGCTGTCACGAATCAAGCGCCAAGGAAGGAGTTTCGCGACCTTGGATAGCTCTTTACTTCAGCTTGCTGCAGCTCTGTTTACAAGCCCACTGTGACCTGACCGCCTGGATTTGAGTTTAAAAAAAAATGAGAGCACCAGAGGATAGCCACAACTGTAACCTATCCGACAGGCCACCCCACGTCCACATCGTGCAACCACAGCTATCGTGCCATGCATCCAAAATTTTGTTGAAAAGTGTACTACCCGTAATACGTTAGGGTCGTGAACTAAGATTACGCAGCTGTCTACATGACTGCATGCGTGCTGCCGCGTACCTGCTCCCCGCCGTCGACAGCGGCGCGGGGTGCCCCCTCGTGAGCAGCGGCCGGAGCACGCCTCGCTCCAGCTCTGCGCACGGCGCGTGGCGCAGCCGGGCGTGCGCCCACAGCAGCTCTGCAAGCTCCCTGAACCCCCACGGCCGGTGGGACGGGGACGCGCCTGCGTGGGGTCGATGTTACAGTCCGTTGGTCGCCTTTAGACATCAGCTGAGCTGGCAGCTGGCAAAGTATGATGGAGTTTTAGACCCGTGCGTGTGTGTGCAGGTGGTGGTGATGGTGGGTGGGGAGGGGGTGCATCGGGGAGCAACGCGCCGGCGGGCGGGTGGGCGGCGCGGGCGGGCGGGCGGACGGGCGGGACGGACGGGCGGCGGGCGGCGGGCGGGCGGGCGGGGGCGGGGCGGGCGGGCGGCGGGCGGGCGGGCGGGCGGGAAGGCGGGCACGCGCGCCATGCAAAGGCAGGCACCAGGAAGCAAAGGCAGACAGGCAGTGCCGCCACGGCAGGCACGCAAGCCACGCAACGTGAGGCAGCGCTGCTACGGCAGGCACGCGCGCCACGCAAAGGCAGGCAACGGAAAGCAATTCAAAGGCTGCCAGGCAGTGCCATCATGACGGGCACGCACGCCACACTACTGGTAGCCAGCCTCACGAAGCAGCTCACTTAATCTCACGCCACGAGCCTTCTGTAAACTGTAAACGCGAGCACCACACACGCGGGCGGCCGACCCACCCGTACCCACGAACCGCGGGACGTACGCATCGATCAGGCGCGTGGCGTCCTCCCGCTCCCCGCCGCTCGGCAGTGACGCGAGCTCGGCCGCGCGCACCGACAGCGCGGCCACGTGAACGGCGTTGATCGCGGGGTCGCGCGACGCGGCGAGCGCGCACAGCTCAGCCACGGACTCGCACCTAAGGGAGCCCGGGGGGGGAGGGGGGTCTGGCCCCAACGTCCGCGTTGCACGGGGGGGGGGGCAGCTCTGCCACGGACTCGCACCTAGGGGAGCTGCAGGGGGGGGGGGGGCGGTGTCTGGCCCCAACGTCCGCAGTGCACGGGGGGGGGGGGGGGGCACGCAGCTCTGCCACGGACTCGCACCTAGGGAGCCGCGGGGGGGGGGGGGGGGGGGGAAGGGGGGGGCGGTGTTTGGGCCCAACGTCCGCGATGCACGGGGGGGGGGGGGGGGGAGGGGGAGCGCCGGCAGCTCGACCACGGACTCACACCTAGAGGAGCCGGGGGGGGGGGGGGGGGGGGGCGGTGTCTGACCCCAACGTCCGTGATGCACAAGGGGGGGGGGGGGGCGTCAGGCCGCAACGTTCGCCTAAACCCTAACCCTGCACACCAACATTCGCCTGAAGCATAAAAGCTGGACCCTCAGAACCAAAACCTGACCCCTCAACCCTCAACCCTAGGGGGCTGCGCGCAGTTTTTGCTAGCGCGCGCTGCTCCAAACTCTCTACCTCTGAATAGGGTAATTTTGCACCCCGGAGGCCATTTGGGGCCGAGGCATCGGCCAGCGCCTTGCTTGTACAGTACTGCCCCCACAGTTCGACTCTCACACTGAAACTTATGGTAGATTACAGTCAGGGGTACCTCCATCTGCAGGGGCAGGTTGTAAAACAAAGAGACGCCCAATCGGCAGCAATACCTATAAAAACATGGGTAATTTTGCACCCCGCTCCCCCCTACCCTCAACCCTCCACCGCACCGACTGAGCTTGTACGTGAGCAGCGCTCCGTCGACGTCTGCGTCGGCCACGTGCGGCTGCCACCCCCTCCCCATACTGCCCTCGTATGGCGTGCGCGGCTGCCTCTCTCTCGCCCTGCCGAAGTCCTCGTCAGCCGCGCGCGGCTGCCGCTCCCTCCCCCTGCCGCTGCCCCCATCTACTCCCTCATCCACCCCGCGCGCGCCCCGCTCTCTCCCCCAGCCGCCTCGGCTCTCCGTCCCCTGCTGGCCCTCCGCCACCCGGCTCTCTGCCTCCCAGCCGCCGCGCCCCCCGCGCCCGCCGCGCGCGCCTCCCGACGCACCGCCGCCCTCCCGAGCCCCGCCGTCGCCTCTGGCCCCGCCCCCGCCGCCGCCCCCGCGCCCGCCGCCACCGCTGCGCAGCCTCTCGTACTCAGCAATCGCGGCATCGGCCTCCCGCTCCTCCTCGGCGCCAAACCCGCCGCCGCCGCTGCCGCTGCCCCTGCTGCGGCTCATGCCGCCGCCGTGCTGCCGTCCCCGACTGCCCCCCGCTCCCCCTAAGTAGTCGCCGCCACCGCCGCCGCCCTCACCGTTGCCGTCGTCGCGGCGGTGGCTGAGCCGCTCCGTTCGCCGCGCGATGGCGCGCTCCCGGCCCGTGGCGGGGGCGGTGCCAACACCGCCGTCGGCACTGCTGCCGGTGTTGTCGCGCACGGAGGGAACGTCGCGTGTGGCTGTGGATGTCTGGACGTCCGCCGCACGCCACTGCAGGCCGCGCACGTGCAGCTGTGGCTGCCACGGCTGCCACGCCAGCCCCTGCCCTCGCAGGCTGCTCTGGCTCTCGTGCTGCGGCCACGCGCCGCCGCTGCGCTGCCAGTGGCCGCCGCTGCTGCTGCCGCCCCCGCTGTGTGCCGACGTGCTGGCGACCGCTGCAGCGGTTTCGTGTTCCGTGGCAGGCGCGACGGCGCCACCGTCTGCCAGCGAGGGTCGGCCGCCGCTGCCCGTGGCCGCTGCAGCCTGGACCGAGCTGTGGCCGCGCCGCAGCAGCGCCTGCAGGCGTGGCACCGCGGCCAGCATGGTGCTGCTCAGCTGGGACTGTGGGCCACTGGCCATCGTGTGCGCCGCAGCCGCCAGCGCCGCTGCCTGCATGCGTGCGTGAAGCGTGCGTGCTCCAGAGGTGCCCGCGCACTCAGCACACGGGCGCCTGCCGCGGTGCCATCTTCAGCATGCGGCTCACTACAGCTGTCTCCACTCCACCACAGAAGCACCCCTCCCCAGCTGATGGTGACCACCTCCTACGCTCAGCACGCCATGCAAGCATGCAGGCGGCAGCAGATGGTGTGTGTACAACTGCCGTGCATGCGAGCGGGCCTCCACCCCGCGGCACTGAACCCTTGATGTGGTATTACGAGCTGTGATTTGCATCCCAGGACCACAGGGTACAGGTCGAATTGTTCGGAAAATTTGCACAAAATTCACACAATTTGAGATCCTTCCAAGTCGAGAGCGGCTCGCGTGCTACGTACTGCTGCCATCTTCTGTCCAAGTGAGTGGTGGTGCACAGATCACAAGGAAGGAGAACGGGAGAGGGAGGGCAAGTGTCTGGGCACCACCGCCCGATCGGTGGCAAGTCTCGCGGATAGGGACCGTGGGCATGAGGGCGGGTGAACCCGCTCCTCATGCGTGGCGAGATCTCAGTGATCAGGCCGCATGGGCCTGCTGCATGGAAGTTTGCATGGGGCGCCCAAGGTCGTCACACACACACACACACACACACATCCACGACCACGCAGCATGCTGCGCCACGCGACGCGTCACGCCATGCGCTCGGGCTTCAGCCCGGCGCACCCCCTGATGTGCCACGCTGCTGCGCCCGGCGCTTTCCCGGGCGCTCGCCTGCGCGCCGTGACGGCCACGCCGCGCGCGTACCAAGACGACACCACCACCGTCCCCGTTAACCCGAAGGCGTCCGCCAAGTTCAACGTGTACAAGGGCAAGGGCGCGATGCAGATGTCGCTGATTGGGCCGACGTGGAAGACGGGCCCCAAGGTGTGTGTGCGTGTGCGTGTGCGTGTGCGTGTGCGTGTGCGGGTGTGTGCGGGTGTGGGTGCGTGCGTGCCAGACACGCGCAGGTCAGCTCCGAAGCGGGGGAGGGGGCTCTCTAGATCGGCCGCGCACGGAAGAGCACACAGGGCGAATCTTACTTGCATGAGACACATGACGACGGAGGTGCACTGGCAGCAAGCGCCCTCGCAGCGCAAGCGCCATGCATGGAGGCTGGCGGCATGTCGGGCGTGCGCCACATGATGAACGGAGGAGGAGGAGGGTGGCCAGGCTGGCTGCCCGAACTGAGACGCATGGCGCGACCAGATGTACTAGAGCTAGTGGGATGGACACAGTCAATGTGTATCCACTGAGAGGACTAATGCGGGTGATAGTATCTGCCTGCCTCAGGGATTGAGTGCGCAAGCACAAGTCTAATACGCCATTAAAGGCGTCCAACAAGACTGTAAAATCGACCACAGGTGCCCAGCTGCTGCTGCGCACTCGTCCCACCACTTGCCACGTGTACGCCCGCACAGGATGGCATACCGTAGTGACACGCTCATTTGGGGGTACGATTGGGGGTAGGCTACCCCCAAACCCGTGTCGAGGGTGGCACTGACGCCCTGGGCTACCCAAACCCGTGTCTCAAGTAAAAGGCGTATATGCCGTAACTCACTTGATACAGCATGGATTTTGACGATTCGAATTGCATTGGAAAGCTACTAGCAAGGGCTATCCAGAGCATTGCTTTTATGCAGCATGGGGTGGAGGGAAGAGGGCGTTAGGGCAGTGTGTGTGTGTGAAACTGCCCCCAAATGCGTGTCACCGAGGGCGCCGCGTGCCGGCGGCTACCCCCAAACCTGTGTCCTTGGTGGGCATAGAACATCCGTTTTCCCAACCTTCAAATGGTCGTACCCCCAAATGAGCGTGTCACTATGGTCTATTCGTAGATCGCGAGGGCGTCACGTGCCCCTCGGGTGTGCAAACAACCATCTCACTGACATTTGCTTCAATCTGGTCCGAGCACTCTCCTGTCAGCTACCCGCTCGCTCTCTCTCTCTCTCACTCTCTCTCTGTTCTTTCACACACGCTTCAATCCTTTCAATCTGGACCGCATGGCAGCACCTTAGTTGAGCGTGCGGGCGTCATGCTCCTCGAGTTTGCAAACAACCGTCCCACTGGCACTGTCTGACCCGAGCACTCTCCTGCCAGCTGCCCGCTCTCTTTCTCTCTCTCTCTCTCTCTCTCTCTCTCTCTCTCTTCTCACACACTCGCTTCACTCCTTTCAATCTGTACAGCAGGGCATGCTATACGTCGAGCGTGAGGGCGTCATGCTCCTCGAGTTTGCAAACCAACGTCCCACTGGCACTCTGAACCGAGCACTCTTCTGCCAGCTGCCTGCTCTCTTTCTCTCTCTCTCTCTCTTCGCTCACACACTCGCTTCACTCCTTTCAATCTGTACCACAGGGCATGATGTACGTTGAGCGTGAGGGCGCCATGTACCTAGAGTTTGCAAACACCAGCAGCGCGTCGACCGGCGTCGGCGTCGGCGACCGCACGTGAGAATGCATGGGGGGTGGGGGTGGGGGGCGTGGTTGGCTGGACGTGTGTGGACAGTCAATCGAGGTTGCAAGTAACAAGTACACAAGTAACACGGGGTTTCCAGCTCAGCAGGCTACTCTTCTACTAGAGATCCCCGCCGATACTCAAGCACCCTTCAGTGTACTAGAGAACCGCCGGCTCCCGGCCGATAGAGCACCGCTCCCGCCGGCTAGACTACCCCAAACAGCGGTCTCTGAGAGACATGTCTGGCAAGGAGCATATTGAGGTCGCAGTCGTGATCAATGCGGGTATGACCGCCACACTGACGACCACACTGTTGACCATGCAAGGGGGGAGGCACTGATATAGAGGGGGGGATGGGGGGGGGCACTGGGGGGGGGAGGGTGGGGGCACAGAGTGGGGGGGGAGCAGGGTGGGAGGAAGGGGAGGGGAAACGGGGGGCTTGCGGCAGGCAAAAGGTGCGAGGTGCAGGCTGTACAGCAGTCACAAAACGCAATGCCCCCCCCCCCGCCCCCCCGCTCGCGCCCCGGGGTAGGTACCACTGAGGCGCCAAGGGCCGTGCTTGCGCTCAATCCGGCCACCGCCACCAGTCGTCTCCCCACCCACCCTTGATCCCACACATCCGCCCAGTGCTTCTTCAATTGATTTAAATGAATTCATTCTTGCAGCCCAGCCGCTGGAGGCCTAGACCAAAATCGGCAAAAATCGGCAAAAAAAGAAAAAATATATGAACAAAATCGACCAAAACCGGCAAAAATCGGGCGGTAAATCCTCAAAAATCAATTAATTGTTTCCGCCCAGGAACCGCCGTAGGCGGTACACCGCTCACTCGAAGCAGCACTGCATCCGCGACCCTTGGTCCTACTCCCGCAGGTACGACTGGAGCGCCAAGGTCGTGTTTGCGCTCAAGGCGAATGAGCTTGGAAACCTGCTCGACCCCCTCGTGTCGGCCAAGGGGTTCGACCTGTACCACGACCCGGGCAAGGGCACGTCGGTGAGTTTTTTTGGGGGGGGGAGGGGGGGTATTGTAGGATTTGGGAAGGTGTGGACTGTTGATTCGAGCCGCACCTCGAATCAACAAAAGGTATGATCCTCAGAGATCGCCCCGTCGCACAAAGTTGGTCGGAGGCACGAGAGGTCGCAGGTTCGAAACAGAGTCACGCTGCACCCACTTAGGCTAGGCTACTGGGCTGACCATATGTATGGCAGACCTGGGGAGGTGATTTGCGAGGGAGCAATCTCGAGGACATTCCTTTTGTTGATTTGAGGTGCGGCTGATCAACCAGCAGTGAGCCTTCACAGCCATCTTAGCGCTTAAATGTCTGTGAAGGCCCACTGCTGGTTGATCAGCCGCACCTCGAATCAACATGCACAGAGGTGAGGGTCAGGTGAGGGTTCCAGATGGCAGTTTTGTTGTATTTAAAGCGGTATTTTTCTTCGGCTTTTCAAGGGTCTTAGGACCTGCTCGACCTCGCCGCGTCGGCCAAGGGGATCGAAACCTGAACCATGACCCGAGTAAGGGCACGGAGGGTGTAGGCGTTGTGTTTCTGGATCTATAGCCAGCTCGCACAGGGGGCTCAAGCGTGCTTGGGGGGGGGGGGGCGCCAGTGATCCTTACTATGGCAGTATACCGCTCGGAGCGGAATTTGAGCGGAATTTATATTAATTGCTTTGTAGGCTATTCCGCTTTTCTGCTTTTCCGCTCGGGGGAAAAAATAATTGCGCCGGGAAAAAAACGGGAAAAAGCGGAATAATAATTAATTGCTAAATCCTTCCCAAGGATCCCCGATCGGTATACAGTTACAGTTACAGTTACATCGGCTTTCCAGCAAAGACTACCTCTAGTCCTAGTACCACCGCCTAGACCCAAGTCCAGTTCTGGCCCTAACAATTACTTGTGAGGGGCGGTAGCCACCAGCCGGCTGCCTGCCAACGTGTAGTCCCAGAGCAAAAAGGAGAGCTATTGTGCGACGCCTCCAAAATAGGTCCTAACTGCTTCTAGGGGATAGGGGGTCAAGTGGCGCTTGCCAATCTACTTGACCGCCGTGGTGGAGGGGCCGGCGCCTGAGGGGCAGCCGGACCGTACACCACGGCTCTCCACCCGACCCTATCCTGAGCACGCTCAAACGCCGTGTCCGAAAAAGTCTTCCAATCAGAACGAGTGCCACTAGTTTCGCCTAGCTGCTGAATCAGTAGCTTAAGAAAATAGTGTCGGGAGGAGGCTGGAGGCCGGCCTTGCTGCCGAGCCACATCCATTGTGCAGTCAAAAGTCGTACGAGGAAGACAAGAAGCCGGCATGCGCATCACATGGCCGAGCCACTGCCGATCGGTATAACGTAGTAAATACCGTAAGGGATTATCTTGGTGCCTATGGGGAGGAGCTAGCTAGAAGCAGGTGTCGTCGCTTTCTCATTTCGCCATCGCCTTCATCGCCGCTAGTGCAGTGATGTTGTAGCACATCGTCGCTACGCAGCGCCCCTTGCTGCACGTGCAGCGGGGCAGTGTGCGCGACACGGCGCATGTGACGGGCAAGGTCGCATCACTCTTATCTCTTGGTCGGCTCGCAAGCGCCCTCACTATGCTTGCTGCGCTGACCTTCGCAGCGAACATCGCAGCACAGCATCATCGCAGATAGTCACCAGCGCGATTCACAACCAAGCATGCATGCTGCGCGCGCATGCATGCATTACGGGGTGCAGTGAGCGGGATGGGCATGCAGCACGACATGCAGCACGCGTGCAGTGGTGGCAGCGGCTGGCCAACGCATGCGGCACACGCGCACGCGCGCATGCGGCCCGACAAACATGCAGCATGCAGTGATGTGCAGCACATGCAGCGCCCACATGCAGTGTTGCTAGGCAGCGTGAGCTAGGCAGCTAGTCAGGTAGGCAGCATTCGTGTGTGAACGCACGCGTGCGTGTGTGCGGCTTACAGCCAGCAGGCAGCGTGCTGCACTGCAGCTTGGCACCACGAGCTAAGCAGCTAGGCAGCGTGCGCGTGTTGGCACGTGCGCGCGTGCAGCTCACAGCTGGCAGGCAGCGGTGCTGCAGCTTGGCAGCGTGTTGCAGCTAGGAAGTGTGCATGTGTGCGGCCAACAGTCATATCAGGCTGTTAGCAGGCAGTGTGCTGCCTGGCAGGTAGGCAGCGTGATTGTGCGTGCGTGCGTGTGTGTGTGTGTGTGTGTGTGCCATGCAGCTAGCATGCTGCAGCTAGGCAGCGTGTTGCAGCTAGCCTGGTATGAAGCTTGATTGCTTGAGCCTGATTGCTGTACCTGTTAGTACTCGGCGTGTGCTGCACGCAAGCAGGTGGGGGGCAGCACCTAGGCAGCTAGGCGGTGTGCGTGCATTCCTGCGTGCGCCTATACCACACAGGCAGCAGGCAGCAGCCAACAAAACCGATCGGGACGCGACGCAGGAGCCCTTACATCACTGGGGGACGCGGGTTGCAGTTTAGGGCTGCATAGGAGGCAACCACTCCGGTGTTAGAGCCCAACCCCGACGCCTCGACTCCCAATCTTTCGCATGCATGTGCGCACCATCCCTGGTCCCTCGGCAATCGCAGATATTTTTTTCAACACTCATGTATGACGCACCTAACGTGCAGCGTATTCGACTCTGCTCGGCCCATCAAGTGCCCGAGCACCACCAAGACGCGTGGCTGGCTGCTGGTGGTGGTGGGGGCTAGTGGGTTGGGGTGTGGGTTTGTGTACCAGCTTTCGCTCTTGTTAAGGAGCGGAGCTGGCTGACTGCACTGTTGTGCTGATTGGTTGGATTGGCTGCTTGGATCGTATAACTCGCCCGCACAGGATCGTTGACCCCGCGCGGAAGAGTAAGGGAGGACAACTCGTTTGGGAAACTAGACAGGCCACTTTCACGGCGGCTCTCTGGCCGGCATGCGCGCACGCGGTTGATCGACAGGCGTGGCGATGCATGCGCCGTGAGGTTGTGCCTGTCACGCATCATCAGGGGGCGCTGGCGGCTGAATAGCTGCGGCGCGGGTGGGTGGGTGATAAGAGGTTCTGCTGGAGGCAGAAATACTGAAGCTGTTTAACTGAAAAGAGAGTTTCCCTTTGTACGAATCCAGGATGAGGACAAAGGGGATACGGCCTGTTGAGAGGGCTCTGGAGTACACACTTCTAGAGCTACAGCTTCATACACAAACCCAAATTTTCTTCTTCATTGCACTACGTTTCATTACGTTGAAAATTAAAGCTATATGCTTCCCTGCTGCACCGTTTCGTGTGCCAGCCGCCCCTCCCCTGCAACCCTAAAACTCTAAACCCTACACCCTAAAGCCCTACACCCGCACCCATCGACCCCCACCCACGCGCGCGCGCCTCGCAGACCGAGGGCGTGATGAAGAAGACGTTCAGGGTGTCGCCTGTCAACGACGACGGCTCCCAGTTCTTCTCTGTCCAGCAGACCGGCATGCCCAAGGTGAACGTGCCGGTCAGCATGGCCGAGCAGGCGGTGATCCGCAACCTCGTGACGTTCGCGCTGCCGCGGCTCCTGGGCTTCGACATGGTGTGCAACAGCATGCACACAATGGACGGGCAGGGCACGGGCCAGTTCTGATGGAAATCTGAAGAGAGAGCGGCGATCGCGCTGCCGCGGTCTGTGGACTTCGACATGGTGTGCGAAGGCATGCACATCACGGACGGGCAGGGCACGGGGCACTTCTGATGGAGTTCCGAAGAGAGAGCGGCGTTTGCGTTGCCGCGGCTCATCGGCTTCGACATGGTGTGCGAAGGCTGCACACGATGCACGAGCAAGGCACGCGGCCGATCTGAACCCCTGGAGATCTCCATAACTTCATAACTTCATCTTCAGATCTCTAGAAAACTTCTGGGACTTCTATTAGAGACAGCCCAAGTGGTGGTTGGTGCAGGGTGCGCTGCCAGGGATCGCCTTTGGAGGGCGCGGTGGGCAGAGGGGTGCTTGTAGTGTTGGCACCTGTTCGTCGCGTTGCGGCAAGCCGCGGCAAGCTGCGGAGGGTATGGCAGCGCTGTGCAGGTGCAGGCTTGCGGCGGCTTTAATGGTGACCATGTACAGTAACTGGAAACACGACCATGTACACGCAATGAGTCTCAATGCGATCACTCTCTGCTCTCTGCATGCGGTTCCTCACCAACCATCCAACGTGCCACATGTGCACGTGCCTGGCCTGAATCGGCCTGTCGCACGTCGCATATGCTGAGTCCCCTATTGCTACAGGGCAAGGGAGCTACTACGCCCCCTGCACCCACACATACTCCTCGGCGTACGCGCTGACCGCACTGCCACCGCCTGTCGAGCCTCCCTCGCCCGCCGCGCCACCACCGGCAGCGCCGCGGTCGGTCGTGTCGCCCGCATCGGTCGCAGCGTGGACCGCGCAGCTCGCCTTGCAGCTGTAGACTGCGATCGTGCCGAAGTCAAGCGCGCGCTCGTCGTCCTCGTCTGCGCCGAGGTAGTTGAGCAGCTGGGGCATGACCTGTCCATTGGGGGGGGGGGGGCAGGCAGGTAGCACACGTGTCAGCACGGTGCTCGCGTGGCAGGCTTGTGCGTGGCAGGTGGGCGAGCAGCGCGCGCACGTCAGCACAGTGCCATGCACAGCAAGTTGAACAGCTGAGGCATGACCTGTCCAGGGGGGGGGGGCAGCAGGAGGTAGCACACGTGTCAGCACGGTGCTCGCGTGGCAGGCTTGTGAGTGGCAGGTGAGGCGAGCAGCGCGCGCACGTCAGCACAGTGCCATGCACAGCAAGTTGAACAGCTGAGGCATGACCTGTCCCCGGGGAGGGGGGCAGCAGGAGGTAGCACACGTGTCAGCACAATGCTCGTGTGGCAGGCTTAACGTGGCAGGTGGCGAGAGCAGCGCGCGCACGTCAGCACAGTGCCATGCACAGCAAGTTGAAGAGCTGCGGCATGATCTGTCCCAATGTGTGTGTGTGTGTGTGTGTGTGTGTGAGCGCGCGTGTGTACGCGCTCGTGCACGCGTGCGTTTATTCCCACCTGGAACTCAAACACGCGAGGCCCTCCGCACCGCCCGCACGGCGGCACGCATCTATTTACGACCTCCTGCCCCCTTGGATCGTGCGCGTGTGCGTGCGTGTTCAAGTGCGTGCGTGTGTGCGTGTGTGTGTGTGTGTGTGTGTGCTTGTGCGTGCGCGCTCGTGTGTTTATTCACACCTGAAACTCAAACACGCGCGGCCCGCCGCACCGTCCGCACGGCGGGATCGACGCTGCGTCTGGAATGCCCGCTGGCGACGGGCACAGCGGGCTGGCGGCCTCGCTGAAGCAGTAGCGCAGGCACTGTGTGCATGTGTGTGTGTGTGTGTGTGTGAGTGTGTGCGTGTGTGTGCGTGTGTGTGTGTGTGTATGTGGTGGGGGTTAGGCAGTGAGGAACGGGCAGTGCATGGGCACAGGCCTCTACCAGTGATGGGCGCAGCGGGCTGGTTCCCTCGTGCTGAAAAGCAGTGGCGCAGGCACTGTGCGCGTGTGGGTGGCAGTGGTGGTGACAGTCAGTGAGTGGCAGCCCATGCATGGGCCAATGGGTGGCGGTCTCCTAGAGCTCAAACCCTAAACCCTACCGCCCACCTGGCCAGGGCACGGCGCGACGCGCGCACCGCCCACGCCGCGCCGCGCGCACTAGCTCTCGACCCTGTCGTGCAGCTGCTGTGCATCTTCTTCGAAGAAACCTAAACCCTGCCCCCCCCCCTCATCCCCAAGGCCCTGCAACCTGAACCATACACACGCTCATCCCCCCACGCACAACCCCAAGCCCTACCACCCACCTGGCCGGGGCACGGCACGACGCGCGCGCCGCCCACGCCGCGCAGCGCGCACAAGTTCCCGACCTTGTCGTGCAGCTGCTGCGCATCTTCTCTGAAAAAACCTGAACCCTAATCCCCCCTCATCCCCAAGCCCTCCAACCTGAACCATGCAAGCTCTATACCAAATCGGAATCCCAAGCCCTACCGACCACCTGGCCGGGACACGGCGCGACACGCGCGGCCCACGCCGCGTAGTGCGCTCTGTCAGCTCCGGTCGCGTCCTCTACCGATTGGACGACATCCGCAGGGCACTCCTCTTCTCCCACGGGGCCCTCGGCCGCGACGCGCGCCTGTGTGTGTGCGTGTGTGTGTGTGCGTGTGTGTTTGCGGTGTCCTCGAGCGATTGACCACGCCTGCGGGGCACCCGTCTTCTCCCACGGGCCCTCGGCAGCAAGCGCGCCTAAACAGCGGCGGGTTGGGTGGGGGGGGATTGGGTGCGTGAGCGGGTGGGGGATTCTGAAGTTTGCGGGGCCCTCGGCCGCGGCGCGGGCCATCCAGCGGCACTTGGGGTGAGGGGAAGGATGGGGGGCGGCTGCGAGGGGGGAGGGAGGGGCTGCACGGAGCGCACACCTCCATATGCACACGCACGCACACACACACACAGCCAACCAACCAACCAACCAAGCGTTACATGAGGCCGTCTGCATGCACCGACAATGCCTGTACTACTAACAGCAATACACCCCGGCGATTGTTACGAAGTCTGACCCGTGCACTGGGATGTCTTTCGAATAGCGGGTGACACACACACACACACACACACACACACACCTCACTACACTGTGCCAGTAGCCTCGCCACCCTCCTCGTGCTCGCGTGCACTCCCCCACTCCAAAACATACGCCCACACCCCACACATCCACACACACCGACCCCGCCCAAAACTAACCTCATATGCCGCCAGCAGCCGCGCCACCTCCTCGTCTTCACGTGCGTCCCCCTCTGCATCCCCCTCCCCCTCCACGATCAGCTCGAGCTCGGCGTACAGCCGCGGCGCACGCGCCGCGCGCGCGCCGCCACCGCCCTCTGCACCATCGTCGTCCTCATCGTCATCACCGTCGGCTGCGTCCGCCGGGGACGCAGCCGCCTGTGCTTGTGCGCTGCCGCCGCCGCCGCCGCGCGCGCCGCGCCCGCCGCGCCCCTTTTTCCGCCGCCCGCCGCCGCCCCCCCTCCCTCCGCCTCCCTCCCCGCCCCCCGCCCGCGCCGCCGCCGCTGCCGCCGCGGCCTGACACGCCCGCGGGGGACGAGGCCTCCGCCGCCCCCCACGGGTCGCGCCCCCTTGCCGCCCCCTCTGGAAGGGCCCGCGGCGCGCGCTGCGACTCTGGCGCTGGGTCGTACCCGTAGAACTCGTTTGCGCGCGGGAGCTGGCAGCGCATCGCGCGCACCTGCGACAGTGCGAGTGTGTGCATGTGTGAGGCTTAAGGTCGGGGGCTAGCGACAGGGCAGGGTTGAACGCGCTGCGCGTGGCACCGCCACCGCCCCCGCAACAAACGCAACACCCACGCAACAAACGCCGCAACACCGCAACAAACGCAACACGCGCACCGCGCCTGGCTCGGTCAGCTTGCCGCCCTCTGGCGAGACAAACAGGTACACCGTGCGGTGGAACGCGCCCTCGTTGGCTCCTGCCTCCTCGGGCGGGGGCGCGTACACCTGTGAGGGGGGATGAAGTTGTTTTACAATCCACTGCCAGCTGCTGGTGGTCACACGTTCGGTTCCAAAGCTCCAGCGGTACTTAAGAGAGCAGGCACGAGGCCCACCAAACAGGTCAAGCTACAAAGGTAGCCCACGGTAGCGCCAAACACGTAGTGGCGGGGGGGGAGGGCAAGGGAGGCTATGAGAGGCGTGTGCATACGTGCCTGTGTGTGTGTGTGTGTGTGCGTATGCGGCGGTGAGGTCGCTGCCACCCCACCCACTCACACCCACCTGCAACAGGAAGTCCATCGTCTGCCCGGTCACGCCGCACGTGAGCTGCTCGCCCGTCGGCAGGTCGCGCGGGTTGAGCCACGCGGGCCGCCCGCCGACCTTGGACGGGAACCGGTGGCGCAGTAGGGCGGTGGGGTGCTCGGGCTCGTCCACGAAGCCGAGCATCCACTGAGAGCATGGCGGGAGGAAGGGCCATGACACGCATGGGTTGCCATGCATGCGCCGTGCTGCGCCATGCAATGCGCTGCCCATCCGTGCCAGCACACGCAGCAGAAGAGACGGGCGGGCGGCGCACGCACGGCGTTACACACAGTGTATGCTTCACGGAATGGCGCTGCATGCTGCTTCTGCTGACGCGCAGTTACAGGGAGGAGGGCGGCGGCGGCGCCAAAATGAGCACGCCACTCCGCCTGATGCTGCTGCTTCGTCTGCTGTTTCGCCTGCTGCACCCACCTCCAGCTCCGAGCCATCATCAGACGCGTCATCGTCTGCCGCCTCCACGCGCGGCGCAGGTGGCATCGTAGAGGGGCGGAGCAGAAAGGGGTGGAGTCCGGAGGTGGCGTGCTAGAGTGAGTCTGGCCTCTGCGCCTGGCTAGCTGAGGGCAGCTGGTAAACCGAAAGTAAATCAGAGGGGCGGAATTGACTTAACTGCTGGTGTTGCTCCCACACTCACGCAGCAGCAGGCCTTGTAAGGGGCCCTGCCGCCAGCAAGCTCCTTGTTCACTACAAACAGCCCAGTGAGCACAGTGTACAAGTGGCCTATCTACGGGCGCTAACCAAGCGTGGTCACAAGCGTCAAGCGCGACAGGAGGTCAAGAGGTGGGTAGTAGAGGACGGCGCCAACTCGAGGGGTGCTGCTGAGTCCTCTGTCTACTTCAGCTTCACTCAGTCAATGCGACCGCTCCTCGTTCCCCGTCAGCTCTCCACTCTCCACCAGCTGCTTGATCATCGGCACAAAGCCCTTGGCGACCTCCACGTAGACGTCGCGCTTGAACTCAACGACAGACCCCGGTAGGTCCTCCAGCTTGCTCCTGAGGGGCGGGGATATGCACGCGGCAGGGGGGGAGGGGCACGCGTCAGGCGTGTGACGCCGCCAATATCCCTCTTGCTATCCCCATCTCTCGCACCCCCGCGCACACACGCACGCGCACACCCCCGCGCACACACACACGCGCACACCCCCGCGCACAACCCCGCGGGCCGGCGCCGCTCACCACTTCCAAGCGCGGAACTCTTTGTGGGCAGTCCCCAGGTTGATCTCCGAGTCGTCGCCGTAAAAGTGCGCGAGATACCACCGCTGTTTCTGCCCCTTGAACTTCTGCCACCCGCCGGTAAGGGACTCCTTGACCTGCGGTGTGTGCGAGGGCGTGCGTGCGTGTGGGTGGCAGGGGGGGAGGAGCACGCCAGCGCAGGCGAGGTTGGTTTTAGCACGCTGCACTCGCAGTGCGCACAGGGTGCCGTGATCAGATCACACCAGATCCGCGGACGAGGGCAAACTCGAGGCACGCGCGCTACACGCTCACGCACCCTCGCACGTGCCCACACCACGACCAGGCCCCTGCCGCACATCCACAGGGAGACACTGCCACCCATGCAGCACACATACGACGCACCCGCGTTGGAAAATCGTACGTGAGCCACCCATCGATCTCGCCCACGATGCGCGCAGACACGATGCTCGTCTCCTCAGTAACCTCTCGCAACGCTGCCTCATGCGGCTCCTCGCCCTCGTCGATGCCGCCTGCGTCAGAGTGGACGTGGGGTGGCCGCGGCGTTGCGGTCAGGAGCTCCATCCATGCGCAATGCCCATGCATGCCGCGGCCTGCATGGCACCATGCCAGCAGCCTCCCCCCCCCCTCCTCCCAAGCCCTGCCCCTCATGCATGCAGCATGCACGCGGATGGGCAAGCTGCTCGTGCTCGTACCTTGGGGCATCTGCCAGCTGCCGGGTGTGTCATCATCACAGCGCTGAGCCGCGAAGACGTAGCCCGCCTACGTGTTCGTGAGGATGCATGTGGGTACCAAAGTGGGTTGGGTTGCGCGCGCGCACGCCAACCACCACACGCATCAGCGTGGCAGGCGTATGCGCATGGCGCACGCCAGCAAGCACACCGCGCCAGCATGCAGCATGCCGTACGCCTGGTGGGCCCCGAGAGGCACTGACTGCTTGGGTGTGGCATCCGCATGGCCCATGCGCGCATGCATGCGATCCCCCATCCATGCAGGCCATGTGGGTGCCTTGCCTTGTTGAATATGCACACGCCTACGTTGGGTCTGTATCCGTTGCAGGGCTCATCACACGCGCTGGTGCTGGCTGCTCCGGACGCAGCGACACTTGCGCATCGACGCGACTGGCTGCTGGCGGGACGCAGGGACCAGTTCAAACGCGCTGACGCCTGACGCGCTACCGTGTCGCCGCATCGCCGTGAGAGCGCGTGCATGGTGGTGCGTGTAACCGTCGAGGGTGTGTGTGCCTTTCCTTGGTTGGACAGCGCAAGAAAACAGCGTGTTTTTTTAAATGGAGTGAGTGTGGGAACTCGCTGTCCCGCAAAGCACCTCCCGTCATCAATCGCTGCACCTCGCCGGATTCAATCAAATCAGGCGCACAGTAGTAGCGCGTTGGTAGGGGCGCATCGGCGCAAAGAACGGCGAACACATCCTCAGCCCACCAATTGGGCAACAAGCACGCTGGCGCCCCCCTCGGCGCGCCATGTCGTGCGCAGCCTTCTGCGCGCGGTGAACAAGAGCGTGACCAGCGTGTCAGGGAGCGGGCAGTGGACGCAGCACTTGATTGAGCAAGCCAGGGCGCCGGCAGAGGCAGCGGAGCGCCTGGTGCTGGCGCAGGACATCACGTTCCTCATCAATAACATCAACCACCACAAGGTGAGTGTGCGACAAGATGGGGGGGGGGGGGACACTACACAGACTCCATGCGTGCCATGCACGCCTGATCTGCATGGGCATATGCATGGCACCGCGGCACACTGTGCAGGGCCTGCTCAAGACCTACAACATCGGCGTGGACCCAGAGGAGCGCAACAAGGCGATGGTGGAGGCGGTGGCAAAGAGAGTGGGCTTCAGCCTGCCAGCACCTCCAACCGACGATGCGGAGCTGTACGTGGCTGCAGTTACCAAGTGATGAGCTGCGCATGCTGCACTCGCTCCTATCTCTAGAGGCAGCAACATGCTCCCCACATGGAGCCACCGGGGTGGTGAGGGTGGCGATCATCAGTGCGAGAGTTGACAGGCCGCAGGCTGCTCAGCTGACACAACCAGAACAAACACCCCCACTGATCGCCTGATTACATGGTCAGGTTTACAATGTGGCAAGTGTCAGTGACAGATGCAGCGCTGGCCAATGCGGCGGCCACACAACACGCAACACGCCCGCGCAACACACATGTGTAATATATGAATGGATTGGATTGTAGCTACAGCGAGTGCGTCCTGTTTTGTCCTTTCATGTCGTGCCGGACCACCAGCTTCAGCCCTCTTCTCGTCCCTCTCGTCCCATCATCTCCCGCCCCATCTTGGATCCTGCAGGGCTTCCCTCAGGCCTCCCTGCGCGCCTCAAGGCTCGACAGCAGCAGCCGCAGCCCCACCGCCTCCAGCAGCAGCTCCTGCTGACGCACTGCAGCGGCGGCCTCCTTTGGGTGCGCCGGCGCCGGCGCGGGTGCGAGCGCGGCGCCCTCGCCACCTGCCGAGACGGCTGCTGCGACGAGCAGCTGACACACCCACGGCGACGCGTTCGCAGATGCAACAAACGGCGCGAGCACCTGTGTGTGTGTGTGTGCGCGTGCGTGCGTGTGTGCGCGTGTGTGCGAGAGAATGCGAGTGTGTGGTGGTGATGGAGGGGGGGAGGCGTGTGCATGCCCACAGGGCGGACGGTGTCCGGGGGGGACGGGGGTGCGACGGGCGAAGGACGCATGGGCGGCTGGACGCGTTACGCTAGTATGCGTGCTTGCATCGTCCCCGGCAGCGACACCCAGGCCTACGCTTGCTTGCAGCAACAAGCACGCATCAGTGGTGTCATTAGTGCCCCCGCAGCCCCCCCGCTGCGGGGGCAAACCGGGAAATTTGGGGGGAAGCTGCGGGGGCAAACTGCGGGAGTTTTGCTCCAAAAAGTGTGAAATCGACAAGTTCACACTTTCCGCAAAACATCGCCTGCTGCTGGGGCACTTTGTCACGTTCCCTCCAATGTTGCGTGGTCAAACACAACATTCTCTGTTGTCCTAAGGACACCACTGGCACTCACCTCGGTGAGCGTCGCCGACGCGACCCCCAGCCGCTCCCACGCTTGCTCCGCGTCCCCGGGGAAATCATCCACAATCATGGACGTGTCGGGGCCGCCCGACGTTGAGGGTCGGCGGCGGGAACCCTGCGGTGGAGAGCAGCGTGGGGTAGGTGTCGGTGTGTGCATGGGGGCTGCGCTCCCACGCAACGCACACACGCACGCATGCACGCACAAGCGTACTCAGGCACAGGCGCACAGGCACACAGGACAAAGGACATAGGACATGGAGAGAAACACAGGATACAGGCACACAGTCACACAGTCACACAGGCGCGCAGGCGCAAAGGCACACAGGACAAAGGACACAGGACACACAGAGAGAGAAAAAGATAGAAAGAGAGAGAGAGAGAGAAAAAGAGAAAAAGAGAAAAAAGACACACAGAGAGAGAAAAGGCACACAGTCCACAGGCGCACAGGCGCACACAAGGGCCTCGTACACGTAGCCTTTGGCGACGTGAAAAGCCCGGCCACCGGCACGCACACACACAAACTCACGCCCCACGTTAGCACACGCACGCACTGACCCACACGCACACAAATGCACACACCTAAGGCGGCCTCTTTCCTAGGGTCTAATGCGCCATCAAAGGCGTCCGACGGACTGAAAAATCGACCACACCTTAGGCGGCGTGAACAGCCCTTGCGGCGGCGCACACATCATCGGGTCGCGCATGGAGCGAGGGCTCGGAGGCGTGGCCGAACCGCTGGTGACGCTGCCGCTCTGCGGGAGTGAGCGGGTGTGAACGGGTGAGAGCATGTGTGCGCAACATACGGTTTTGTGTATGCGCGGGAGAGAACACTGCACGTGTGTGCGTTTGTGCGCGCATGTGTGGCAGCATTTGCACATCCTAAGCAACTCTCGCTGCTGCTGCGGATGCTGCGTGCGTCGCTTGTGCGTCCAACCGCACACACAGCACGCCCGCAACGCCGCAACAACAAACAGCAGCCCCCTGAGATGTTGTTATAAGCTAGCTAGAAGCAGGAGCTCCTCGGTTCGCCATCGTCGCCCATCTAGAGAAGCTGCAACAAATCCCGGCTACGCAGCCCCCATGGGTGCTCCAGCGGCCATGCAGTGTGCGCGAGGTGTCGCGCAGCCCCCCTCCCCCCTCGCTCACCATGCCGCCCGACGACGTGCCGCCTCCCACCGCGACCGCCGCCGCCGCCGTCGACAGCTCCGCCTCCCACCCGTGGTCCGACCCGCGGCCGTCCCCCTCGAGCATCTCCTCCTCCTCCTCCATCATCACCAGGGACACGCAGCAGCCAGCCTGCCGGAAGAGGGTGGGGTGGGTGAGGGACCGGGGGGCGGCGGGCACGGGCTCGCGCGCTGAGTTGAACAGGCTTGTGCACGGGATGCACGCGTGCCCAGTAACTGGTTGGTGATGGGACACCCTGATCACATGCAGCGCCTGTCAGTGGTGTCCTTCACGAAACAGTAAATGTCGGTCTGCCCCCGCAGCAGTAGAGTAAACACGCAGAATCGCTCCCCGCAGTTTCTCCCAAAGTTTCGATTTGCCCCCGCGTCGGGGGCTGCGGGGGCGCGTTTAGGACATCACTGGCGCCTGCGGCATCAGCTCTCACACGCAGGCGGCGGCAACTCAAGCGGGCACAACAAGCACCAGAGCAAACACCTTCTCCTCCTGCCCCCCACCCCAGCCTCACCTGTAGCGCCTGCAGCATGAGCTCGCACGCGGGCGGCAGCAGCTCGGGCGGCACCACGGCCATAGACAACGGCTCGCTCGGCCGCACGCCTACCCCGCCGCCCATGCTGTCGCGCCCCAGCAGCGGAGGGCCCGCCGCGGACGCAGGCGCGGCGGCGGCAGCAGCGGCAGCCGCAGACGAAGGCCCCGGCCCGCCTGGCGTGGGCATGCGGTCACCTGTGCAAGCGGCAGAGTGGGTCAACAGCTTCGTGACGATGGAAAGTTCAGTCTGTGGGGGCACAAGTCGGCCACAAGTGGTTTCTATAAGACGTGCGTCGGCAGAGGCAGCCACAGACAAAGGTCCCGGCCTGCCTGGCGCGGGCGCGCGGTCACATGCAGAGGCGGTGGAGAGTGTTTTGACAGCCAACAGTGAATCCCGGCCGTGACCCCACGAGGAGGAGGTTGGATCAGGGGGCCGAGTGCCTTGTCGAAGTCCAAGCACGACAAACTAGCCCCCCCCCACCAGTAGCCAGCCCCCCCGTCTGTAGTGCTCGGGCGCTCTACACGCCGAGCAAGGTCTAATCCGCTGCCTGTCGAGTGTGCCACACACGTCTGTAACATCCAACAACAGCAACAACGACAACACAAACAGCAGCAACAACAACAGTACGCATCCTCGGGCGAGGGAGTCAGGGAGCGGCCTCGTGAGGCGGGCTACCCGAAGGCGCAGAGGGATGGAGGTTGAGGAGGTGCGGGGTGGGGGCGGGGGAGGACAGAGGCGTGCGTGTGCATGTGCAAGCCGAGGGTGGCACTCGGCGCAGTGCCAACACACGACGCCCCAAACGTGGGCCCAAGACCCAAGACCTGGGGCGCCCCATTGTGCCGCGCCGCGGTTGTGGCCCCCCCACCCGAGACCCAAGGCGTGTCCGCCCAACGCTGCGTCCCACCCGACCAGAGACCTGAGGCGTGGCCCTACCTCCCCCCCCCCCTCCTCCCAGCGAAAAGCTGGGGTGGGGGGTGGGGGGTAGGTGGCACAGACTCAATACCTGTGCTTCAAAAGAGCTTCAAAAGAAGCAGCTTAGCTGTAAGTATCTAACAAAGACACTTAGTTCTTGGTTTGGCGCCCGCCCAGGAACGCGCCCCCTACAGACCCGAGACCCGACGCCTGTAACAGTAACACGGGGTTTCCAGCTAAGCAGGCTACTCTTCTACTAGAGACACCCGCCGATACTCCAGCACACTTAAGTACTAGAGTACCGCCGGCTCCCGGCCGATAGACTACCGCTCCCGCCGGCTAGACTACCCCAAACAGCGGTCTCTGAGAGACATGTCTGGCAAGGAGCATATAGGAGAGGACCTTCCTCAGGGTCACAGTAGTGGCCTTGTGGCCAGTCAAGCCGGCAGAGCCGACTGGCGCTGACTGGAACGGTCCCCGCCTGGCAGTGCATGGCTGTCCAGCTCTCGTTTGCATGGGGCTCAGCCGGCGCCCCATGCCTCATGCATGGCCAGGTCCCACCCTCCAGGGGTGCATGGACGACAGAGTTGTCATGGAGGCTGCCTGAAGACCTTCCAACGCCAGTCACCGGCAGACGAGCGACCCCGAGGATGAGCGCGGTGACGAACGCTGCGATTGGTGAAGCGGATTTACTCTGTGTTGCCTCGGCGGTCGCCACCGCTGAAGCCGTGATGGTAGCCCGCCTCCACGGGCAGCCATCTTGACCAATGTCCAGCATGCATTGACGGGCGCCAGCTCCTCCGCTCGTCGATCAACTCGTCGAGATCGGTGCCGCATGGCGTCCTGCATGGGGGGAGGATAAGGGCCGTCTCCCAGCACGGGCCGCGGCAGCGCCGCGGCTACTCGCCAAGCCATGGCAGCGCCGGGCAAGCCGCTCCTGAAGTGTTCCACCGAGGGGCAGTCTAGCAGGAGCCAGGCCAGTCGTATTTTACCCCGCTCGTCAGCGGCACGGAGATCCTCGTCACCAGCAGCCCCGCATTGCTGGGTCCAGGGCTCAGCGACGAGAACGCGCCTCCGTTCATTGAGCCCCAAACCGACGCCTGTGCAGTGATTTTATTTTCAAGATGTTCAATTAGTTGTTCTACAGCCGGATTTTGCTTTGATCGCGATGACCGCTGACCTCCCGTTGACCATTTGTCCTCATACATAGGGTATTTGAAAGCTATTGACGAGCTCTGTGTGTCAAGCTTGCCAGACTTCCACTCGACTGGATGGGCTGAGCTGTGTTCAAGGTCAAATACAGCCAGAATACAGCCAAATGGCTGTGCAGAGCCGAAAAGGAAATCATCGCGCCTGTGTACCTGTTGCTGCGCTCGCTGGCTGCGGCTGTGCTGCCGCCGCGATGACCTGAAGCTGGCGCAGCGCGGCGTCGAGCACGACGGCGCAGAGCGCGCCGCAGCACATGACCTGAATGGAGGGTGTTGGTGGACGGGGGGGGGGGGGGGCGTTGCGTGGGGTCGCCGTGCGTCGAGCACGACGGCGCAGTGCGCGCCGCAGCACTTGACTTGAATGGAAGGGGGGTGACGTGATGTCGCTGTGCGTCGAGCACGACGGCGCAGTGCGCGGCGCAGCACATTACCTGAATGGGGGGGGGAAGGGGGGGGGGGGCGTTGCGTGATGTCGCTGTGCGTCGAGCACGACGGTGCAGTGCGCGCCGCAGCACATGACCTGAATGGGGCGGCACGAGCGCGGCGCGCGCACACGCACACACACACACACACTCCAACGCACGCACGCCCACACACACGGCGCCAAACCAGCTACGCACCGTGCGCGGCATCAGGCGCGTCGCGACCATGTGCTCCACCGTGCGGTGCCGCGAGGTCGGCGGTCGGGGGGCACGGGCATGCTACGCACACACGCAAACGCATGCACGAACCCACCCTTAACGCACGGCGTCAACCCAGCTACACCCCAACAATGCAACACACGCGCACCCGTGCGCGTCATCAGGCGCGTCGCGACCATATGCTCCACAGTGCGGTGCGGCGCCGCGAGGTCGGCGTCGGGCGGCACGAGCGCTGCGCGCGCGCGCACACACGCAAACGCAGATACACACGCACGCCTTACACACGGCGACAACCCAACTACCTCCCACAATGCACGCACCGTGCGCGGCATCAGGCGCGTCGCGACCATGTGCTCCACAGTGCGGTGCGGCGCCGCGAGGTCGGCGTCGGGCGGCACGAGCGCGGCGCGCGCGCGCCACCAGCGTGCGAGCCCGCACACCGCCGGCAGCAGCTGCCGCACCACGCCACCAAGCTGCGGGTCCCCCCCTAGTGGGTGGGTGGGAGGTGAGTGGGTGAGGGTGGGTGGGTGGTTGGGTGGGTGGGTGGGTGGGTGGGTGGTGGGTGAGAGGGTGGGTGGTGAGAGTGGGTGGGTGGTGAGTGGTGGGTGGGTGGGTGAGAGTGTGCGTGCGTGTGTGTGTGTGTGTGTGTGTGTGTTGTGTGTGTGAGTGTGAGTGTGTGAGAGTGTGTGAGAGTGTGTGAGAGTGGGTGGGGTGGGTGGGTGGGTGGGTGAGGGTGGGTTAGGGTGGGTGGGTGTGTGGGTGAGAGTGTGTGGGTGAGGGTGGGTGGGTGAGGGTGGGTGGGTGAGTGGGTGAGTGTGTGTGTGTGTGTGTGTGTGTGTGTGTGTGGGAGGGTGAGAGTGGGTGTGTGGGAGGGTGAGAGTGGGTGTGTGGGTGGGTGAGAGTGTGTGTGTGTGTGCGTGTGTGTGTGTGTGCGTGTGTGTGTGGGTGAGAGTGGGTGAGAGTGGGTGAGAGTGGGTGGGTGAGGGTGGGTGGGTGGGTGGGTGAGAGTGGGTGGGTGGGTGGATGGGGTGAGGGTGTGTGTGTGTGTGTGTGTGTGTGTGTGTGTGTGTGAGAGAGTAGGTGGGTGGGTGGGTGGGTGCGTGGGTGGGTGAGGGTGGGTGGGTGTGTGGGTGAGAGTGTGTGGTGGGTGGGTGAGAGTGTGTGTGTGTGTGGGGGGGGGTGGGGTGAGTGGGTGGGTGGGTGGGTGGTGGGTGAGAGTGTGTGTGTGTGTGTGGGTGGTGAGGGTGTGTGTGTGGGGGGTGAGGGTGGTGTGGGTGAGTGGGGTGAGAGTGGGTGGGTGGGGTGAGAGTGGGTAGGTGGGTGGGTGAGAGTGGTGGGTGGCTGAGTGGGTGGGTGGGTGGGTGAGAGTGGGTAGGTGGGTGGCTGAGAGTGGGTGGGTGGGTGAGAGCGAGTGGGTGGTGGAAGGTACACTACACAGGTGCGTGGCCGCGATGGATCGATCGTGAGAGGATGCTGCGCTGCAGTGTCAAGCCACACACGCGCACACGCGCGCGCTCACGCGCGCGCTTACGCGCACACACGACGCGCGCGCACACGCGCGCGCTCACGCGCACACACGACGCGCGCGCACACACGACACGCGCACACACGACGCGCGCGCACACACGCGCGCGCACACACGACGCTCACGCGCACACACGACGCGCGCGCACACACGACACGCGCGCACACGACGCGCGCACACACGACGCGCGCGCACACACGACACGCGCGCACACGACGCGCGCGCACACACATCGGCTGCGGCGACGGCTTCGGCCTACGGACTGCAGCTATGGCACGAATCGCGGGGCACTTCAGTGACCTGTATGGAGGGTCTCCATGCAGGGCGAATCTTACTTGCATGAGACACATGACGACGGAGATGCACTGGCAGCAAGCGCCCTCGCAGCGCAAGCGCCATGCATGGAGGCTGGCGGCATGTCGGGCGTGCGCCACGGAGGAGGAGGAGGGTGGCCAGGCTGGCTGCCCGAACTGAGACGCATGGCGCGACCAGATGTACTAGAGCTAGTGGGATGGACACAGTCAATGTGTATCCACTGAGAGGACTAGTGCGGGTGATAGTATCTGCCTGCCTCAGGGATTGAGTGCGCAAGCACAAGTCTAATACGCCATTAAAGGCGTCCAACAAGACTGTAAAAATCGGCCACACGGCGGGCGGGCGGGCGCTGCACGCGTCGGGTGAGGTGGGTGCGGTTTTGGTGCGGCCCATGACCGGGGACGGGGGGGTGCGACCACACAACACATGGTACACTCAGGAGTGCAAGGACGCACGCCGCGCATGCCGGGAAGCGGAACGAGCGCACGGGGCGCAGTCACCGGCCGCCAAAGAGGCAGGGAAGGCCTATAGGCGGACCGCACGGCGCTCCCTCCGCGCGAGCGGGGCCCGGGAACACTCCGAGCTGATTGAGGACAGGAAGGGGAACCCGCGGCGGTTTTGGCAGCGGGTGAAACTGCCTGGTCAGGCGGTCGGTCTGAGGGACGTGGAGGGGTGGACAGATTATTTTAGAGATTTGCTGGGGGACAACCATGCTAACGCCACTGATACGACTCATACGACTAATACGACTAACTCGGATGATGCCACTGACCATGGGCACGGGGCCCCGTTTGCCACCCCCACGACGACAGCCACGGAGCGGGCGGCTGCGCTAAATAATTCATTTACCGAGGCGGAGGTGTATGCGGCACTGATGGGCATGGACGCGGGCAAAGCCCCAGGCGTAAACGGCATGCCGATAGAGTTCTTTCAGAGGGCATGGGCTAGGGCGGCGGAAGGGGGCGAAACAACGGGTGCTGTGGATGAGGAGCACCTGCTCGCTGGCCCCATCACATACCTGCTCAATCGGGTCTTCCGTGAGGGGTACCCGACTGCATGGCACTTGGGGGCAACCACGCCGGTGCCAAAGCCGAAAGGCAGCCTAGACGTGCGGGACGATTACCGAGGGATCACGGTGGGGAATGCCCGCGCCAAGCTATACAGCTTGGTGCTTATGAACAGGCTGGACGCCTTAGCTGAACGGGAGGGGTACCGGGCGCGGGGCCAGGCAGGCTTCCGGAAGAAGAGGGGGACCCCAGATAATGCCTTCATCCTGCAACACCTTATTGAGAAGAGCGGCCTCCAGCGCAAACCGCTGTACGCCGCCTTTATTGACTTCAGGAAGGCTTACGATTGCGTGCACCGCCCATTGCTTTGGGAGTGCCTTAAGGAGCCTGGGGGTACATGGGGAGTTCATGGCGGCGCTGATTGCCATGTACGATGGGTCCGCAATGTGTGTGCGCATCGATGGGAAAGTGGGACCCGCGTTTCCTTCACACAAGGGGGTCATGCAAGGCGACCACTGTCACCGATGCTGTTTGGGCTTTTTATTGGCGCATTGGAGGGAGTACTAGACGCAGAGCTCCCGGGTGATGGGGTGGAGATGGCGGGGCGGTTACTACGGCTGATGCTGTACGCTGATGACTTGACGCTGCTGGCAGAGACGCCCGAAGCGCTTCAACGCATGCTAGGTACTCTGCACGCCTTTTGCGGCACGCGCGCACTAACAGTAAACGTTAAGAAGTCAGAAGTGGTGGTGTTCAATGACTGGTTCTGCCCAGTCGGGGCGGCAGGAGGGAGGGTAACGCTGAAGTTTGCAGGAGCAGATCTACCCATGACACACGAGTTCCCGTATCTGGGCATGCTCTTTCACCACCGGCGGGCAGTGGGGGGGGACGTGGGCACCCGACGCTCTAGGGGCCAGCGCACAAGATACGCGCTAACTCGCAGATGCTATATGATACGCCTTAATAATATTGGCATTAAGACCCACCTGTTTGACACGCAACTACGGCCTGTGCTAAATTACGGGTGTGAGGTGTGGGGCCCTGCGATGATGGCGGATGCTGGGGGGGGCGTGTTTGCCGGGGCGGGCGGACGGTGGGAGAGAGGCAGGAGTGGGAGGGGCGCTAAGGCCGCACGCGACGGATGGCGCACCCTGGAGGAAGTGCTTCTGCAATTTACCCGTGCGTCCCTAGGAGTCCGCAGCAACGGGCAGCAACTGGGCATTTTGGCGCGGGAGGCGGGGTGGCGGCCGCTGGCGGCAGATTGGCTGCGCCAGGCGACGCGCTTTTGGGAAAAGGCGCGGGGGCGGCCTGACGGTGACCTGCTTAAAGATGCAATACGGGAGAGCTGGGGGCTGGCGGAAGCGGGGGGGACGTGCTGGGCGGCACCTTGCAGGTGTGCCTCGGAACTGTGGGGCACACCCTGGCGTGGGACCAGGAGGGGACCGGTACGCATCACCAACCTGCTGGACGTGGCAACCGCGGCGTGGCTGGCCGCCGCGACAAGCACACCGGCACTGCCGAGCGGCACTACCGTACGAGATGTACCTGAGGAGTGGTCGCGCGGCTTTAAGATGCTGACCTACATGCGGTGGACGGCGGGTAGCGACAGCGAGCCGCCGGCCCTGTTGAGCTCAGGGCTGAACAGTGCTGCCCGGATCACGGCTCTAGCTAGGTTCAGGATGGGGCTCCATGAGCTGCAGATAGAGCGGGGGCGCTACGCCGTGGCGGGACA
>VFSX01000003.1:0-15000 GCA_016618255.1 Chlamydomonas sp. UWO 241 | reverse complement strand
TCTTGAGGCTGCGCGCGGGCGGGCGGGAGTAGTGCGTGTCGGCGGTCGAGTAGGTTGGCACGCGCCACGTGACCCCCACTGTCGCCTGGAGGCAGCTGGGATCTATTACGGAGGCGTCGCATACCGTCTGTGCGGTTTGCCTTTGCGAATAAGTATTTTTTTTGCACCCCCCCCCTCCCTCCGCGAAGCTGAGAAACTGATAAACCATCGGAAGTCGCGATTTTTGGCGTCACACCGACTAAAAACGACTAAAAATGACCCCCGCAATCGCATTAAAAACTTTATTTTTGACCCCCCCCCCCCCCCGCAAAGGCAAACAATATGGACGGTAGTAGCTCTCCTTTTGGCTCTAGGACTACGCGTTGGCAGGCAGCCGGCTGGTGGCTGCCGCCCCTCACAAGTGATTGTTAGGGCCAGAGCTGGAGTTGGGCCGAGGCGGTGGTACCTAGGACCAGGGAGGTACTCTTTGCTGAAAGCCGCTCACCTGCCAGTCGACCCGCCTGCCTTTGAGCGGTGCAGCCCGCTGCCGCCGCCGACGCCAGACGCTGCGATACCCATCGTGGTGAGCGCCTTCGCATGAATGGGGCAAGGCAGGGTTTAGTGGGGGTGTTTGGGGGGGGGGCGGCGGGGGCCGACGCCGGACGCTGCGATGCCCATCGTGGTGAGCGCCTTCGCATGAATGGGGCAAAGCAGGGTTTAGTGGGGGTGGGGGTGGGGGCGACACCTGACACCTGGCAAAGCAGGGTTGAGTGCGTGTGTGGGGGTGTGGGTGGGACGGGGGGGTGGGGGGCGACGCCCAACGCTGCGATGCCCAACGTAATGAGCGCGCCTTCTTGCATGAATGGGGTTAAGCATCCCCCCTGCCCCCAGCCCTGCCCGGATGCTTTGCAGTAGGCCCCCAAAACGCGAAACAATATTAGACGCCCCAACATTCCTGCGGCCCAATTGCGCGTAACGGTGGTGGCTTGTGTTTGGGGGGCTGGCCCTCATCGTGCACCAGTCATTTTGTTTTGGGCTCCTGGGAGCCAGTGGGAGCCATTTGGCTACTGACGATCAAATCAGATGGAGCTCAACTGACCAAGTTGCTTGGTGGTCTGACGATCCCATCAGATAGATCTCGTCCAGAGCTTGACAATCACCTATAGTTTATGGTCAACGGTCGACGCTTCGGCAGCGGTCAAAGCGGTCAACGGGACGTTGGCCCGCGCGCCGGCTCCCAGAACGGAACAAAAACACTGAAACCAAAATCACTGTCGTGCACCCACCTTTGCGTCGACCACGCTCAGCAGCCGCGCCACCATGTCAGCCAATCCAACAAACCAGCACAACAGTGCAACCAAGCCAGGCCCGCTCCTTGACACAAACAAGCTGGTACAAACATACAGGCTGGTACACAAGTCCACACACCTTTGCACGCTCAGCAGCCGCGCCGCCCTGTCGGCCAATCCAGCAAATCAGCAAAACAGTGCAACCAAGCCAGGTCCGCTCCTTGATACAAGTGTAAAGCTGGTGTGCACAAAGCCCACCCACCTTTGCGTCGACCACGCTCAGCAGCAGCGCCGCCATGTCAGCCATGAGTCGCTCCAGCCGCCCGAGCTCCGCCATGCGCAGGGCGCGGCCCAGTGGGGGCGCAGACGCGGCGCCCGAACGCGCGCTGGTGTGTGTGTGTGTGCACGGGGGGAGGGGGGGTGCGTGCGTGTGTGTGTGTGTGTGTGCGCGCTGTGCAGAGGGCGCGCCCCAATGCGGGCGCAGACGCGGCGCCCGAATGCGCGCTGGTGTGTGTGTGTGCACGGGGGGGGGGGGGGCGTGTGTGGGTGTGTGGGTGCGTGTGCATGTGCGCGCTGTGCAGAGGGCGCGCCCCAGTGGGGGCGCAGACGCGGCGCCCGAACGCGCGCTGGTGTGTGTGGGTGTGGACCGGGGGGGGGGGGGCGTGTGTGTGTGTGTGTGTGCGTGTGTGCATGTGTGTGTGTGTGTGCAGAGGGCGCGCCCCAGCGGGGGCGCAGACGCGGCGCCCAAACGCGCGCTGGTGTGTGTGTGTGTGTGTGTGTGAGCGTGTGTGCATGTGTGTGCGTGTGTGTGCTGTGCAGAGGGCGCGCCCCAGTGGGGGCGCAGACGCGGCGCCCGCACGCGCGCTGGTGTGTGTGTGTGTGTATGTGTGTGAGCGTGTGTGCGTGTGTGTGCGTGTGTGTGCTGTGCACAGGGCTCCCCCGTGGGGGCTCCGCCTTGCAGAGGGCGCGCCCCAGTGGGGGCGCAGACGCGGCGCCCGAACGCGCGCTGGTGTGTGTGGAGGGGAGGAGGGGGGGGGGAGGGCGGGCGGACGTGTGTGTGTGTGTGTGTGTGTGTCTCCGCCCCCCACCACCCACCACCCACACAGAGTCTAATGCGCCATCAGAGGCGTCCGACGGACTGTAAAATCGACCACACGCGCACAGAACACGCGCACCTGAAGCTGCCCTGCCGCGAGATCGGCGCGCTCCCCCAACCGACTCAGCCAGCCCCCTCGGCAGCGCGTTGCCGCCCTCGGTCGAGGACACGCTGCCGACGGAAGCGGAGGGGAGCGCCCCAGACACGGACGACGCCATTGGCGTGATGCCCGCCCACCTCACATGCCCCCCCCCCAACCACAAAAAACACGCATCAACACAAAGAACACACACACTTGAAGCTGCCCCGTCGCGAGATCGGCGCGCTCCCCCCGACTGACTCGGCCAGCCCCTTGGCAGCGCCCCCCCCCCCAAAAAACACCAGCACACAGAACACGCGCACCTGAAGCTGCCCTGCTGCGAGATCGGCGCGCTCCCCCCGACCGACTCAGCCAGCCCCCTCGGGAGCGCCCCACCGCCCCAAAACACACACCAGCACACAGAACACACACACCTGAAGCTGCCCTGTCGCGAGATCGGCGCGCTCCCCCCGACCGACTCGGCCAGCCCCCTCGGCAGCGCCCCCCCCCCATAACACACACCAGCACACAGAACACACACCTGAAGCTGCCCTGCCGCGAGATCGGCGCGCTCCCCCCGACCGACTCAGCCAGCCCCCTCGGCAGCGCGCTACCGCCCCCGGTCGAGGACACGCCGCCCGCGGAAGCAGAGGGGAGCGCCCCAGACACGGACGACGCCATCGGCGTGATGCCGCCGCACGCCGCCGCCGCCTCGTCGGCCGCTGCCTCGAGGAAGCGCCCGAGGGCGGCGAGCGCCGTGGGCGAGTGGCCGATGGCGCGCTTGAGCTGCAGGACACAGGGCGTGTGTGTGTGTGTGCGTGTGTGTGTGTGTGTGTGCTTTCGTTTAGCGGTTGATGTGCAAGAGCGGGCCGTCGAGTCGCGGTGGGCGAGGGGCCGATGGCGCGCTTGAGCTGCAGGGTGTGGGGTGTGGGGTGCTTTCGTTTAGCGGCGTTTGGGCGTTCAGACGTTCAGGATTTGGCCGCCTTGTTGCAGCACACACGCGCACACACACAACACATATGCGAGCGCTGTGGGCGAGTGGCCGATGGCGCGCTTGAGCTGCAGGACACAGGGCCGGAGTGGGAGGGTGCTTCCGTTGAGCGGTTGACGTTCTAGGATTTGGCTGCCTTGCAACACACACGCGCGCACACGCACACACACACACACACATGCGAGCGCGGTGGGCGAGTGACCGATGGCACGCTTGAGCTGCAGGACACAGGGCGTGTGTGTGTGCTTTCGTTTAGCGGTTGATGCGCAAGAGCGGGCCATCGAATCGCGGTGGGCGGTGGCCGATGGCGCGCTTCAGCTGCATGACACAAGGGGGGGGCTTTCGTTTAGCGGTTGTTGGGATAACTAGAGAGTCAAAACACACACACACACACACACGCGCCGCACGCCTGCATGGCCGCGGAGGACATCGTCGACGTGGCAGCGAGCAGCCCAGGCAGCAGGAACTGGATGGCGCCCGCTTTGTTGCACACACACACACACACACACGAACACACACACACACACACACGCGCGTCGCTCGCCTGCATGGCCGCCGAGGACATCGTCGACGTCGCTGCCAGCAGCCCAGGCAGCAGGAACTGGATGACGCCCGCCTTGTTGCACACACACACACACACACACACACACAAACACACACTCACACACACGCGCGCACACACACACGCTCGCCTGCATGGCCGCTGAGGACATCGTCGACGTGGCAGCGAGCAGCCCAGGCAGCAGGAGCTGGATTGCGCCCGCCTTGTTGCACACACACACACACACACGCACACACACACACGCACACACACACGCTCGCCTGCATGGCCGCTGAGGACATCGTCGACGTGGCAGCGAGCAGCCCAGGCAGCAGGAGCTCGATTGCGCCCGCCTTGTTGCACACACACACACGCACACACACACACACGCGCTCGCCTGCATGGCCGCTGAGGACATCGTCGACGTGGCAGCGAGCAGCCCAGGCAGCAGGAGCTGGATGGCGTCCGCCTTGTTGCACGCACACACACACACACACACGCACACACACACACACACACACACACGCACACACACGCACACACACACACACGCACACACACACGCATGGCTCGCCTGCATGGCCGCTGAGGACATTGTTGACGTGGCAGCGAGCAGCCCAGGCAGCAGGAACTGGATTGCGCCCGCCTCCTGCACGTCGATCCCGCCCTCGCCCGCACCCCTCTCGTGGTGGCTCGACAGCCCGAGCCGCAGCATGAACGGCAGCGCCGTGCGGAAGTCTTCGCTGTGAGACTCGGGGGCCTCGGCGAGGAAGCGCCCGAGCACGCGGACGGCGCCCTGGGCGAGCTCCGCCTACGTTTAGGGTGTGGGGTTTAGGGTAAAAGGTTTGAGGTTTCAGGGTCTAGGATGTAGCCTACGTGCACACACGCATACAACACAAGCAGGGGTGGGTGGGATGGAGGGGGGACCTAGGCAAGGCAGTGGCCGCGCACACGCACGGCCCCCTGGGCGAGCTCAGACTACGCGCGCGTGTGTGTGTTGTGCGTGTGTCGAGTGAAGAAAACAGTGCCGACCCGCACATGTACGCCCACCCACGACGGCGTACACACACACACACGCACACACGGCACACGCAGAGGTAGGTGGGTGGGTGGAGGGAGGGGGGCAGGGGGGCGAGGCAGTGGCCGAGCACGCGCACGGCGCCCTGGGCGAGCTCGGCCTGCGTTTAGGGTTTAGGGTTTAGGGTCTAGGATGTAGCCTACGTTAGTACACTCATGCAACACAAGCAGGGGTGGGTGGGTGGAGGGGGGAAGTAGGCGAGAAAGCGCCCGAGCACGCGCACGGCGCCCTGGGCGAGTTCGGCCTGCGTGTGTGCGTGGTGTGTGTGTGTGTGTGTACGCATATGTGTGTGTGTTTTGTGTGTGTGTGGAGAAGAAAACGCCGCCGACCCGCACATGCACGCCCGCCAACAACGCTGCTGCCGCGCGCGTGCATGTGTGTGTGTGCGTGTGTGTGTGTGCTTGCAAGTGTGTGTGTGTGTGTGTGTGTGTGTGTGTGTGAGTGCGCACGCGCACCTGCACGTCCACCCCCCACGGTGCTGCCACGTGCGCGCGTGCGTGCGTGTGCGTGTGCAAGTAGATCACTGGCTCCGCTGCGGATCTTTGGGGAATGATGGCTCAACCCGCGCCTCAACCTCAAACAGTTATTTTTCATTCAAAATCCGCGCAATTTCAACCCGCAGCGCCAGCCCCAATCGGCCAATCTTAGCCCGGAAAAGCACTTTTGCGTGTTGCGGGGTTGCCCACAGTCCCCACGCTACCCCCTTCCCCCAACGACACCCACCCACCCCACACGGATGATGTTGTCCCGCATCGCACAGAGAATGCTTTCTCGTAAAACCAAGACCGTTGGGGGTGGCCGACGGAAACACTGGCGCCAAGCGCGCGCACCTGCACGCCCGCCCACGACGTGTGCGTGCGTGTCTGCGTGCGTGCGTGTCTGCGTGCGTGTCTGCGTGCAAGTGCGCGTGCGTTGGTGCATTTTGTTGCTGTGTGTCAGCGCACCTGCTGTAACATGCTTGCCTTGCTGCAATATGTTAGGTGTAAGGGCCAGCGGCTCTGCATCGCACCCCTAGAGCCCCTTTGGACTGTTGTTATACCGTAGCCACGCTTTGCCTTTGCGCCTAATTAAGTCCGAAAACGCGCCGCAAAGGCACACAAAAGTCCGCTGCGGGATTTGAACCCGGATCGACGCTCTACAGGCCCCGCAAAAGCCGCCGCAAAGGCAGCGCAAAGACGGAATTAGATATAAAAACCGCCCCGACAAGGCCTAACATTCCAAATCAAGAGGGCCTTTAGTGGACCCCCGCAAAGGCAAAGCGTGGCTACGGTACCTGCACGCCCGCCCACGACGTCGCCGCCGCGTGCGCGCCCCCGCCCTGCTCCTGCAGCTCGTCCATGAACTGGAGCAGCACGGCGACGGTCTTCTCGAGCGTGTACATGAGCTGCGGTGTGTGTGTGTGTGTGTGTGTGTGTGTGTGTGTATGGTGTGAATTGCTGTTGGTATTACAGGCATTGCCGGTGCATGCGGACGGCCCCATGTAACGCTTGGTTGGTGTGGTGTGTGTGTGTGTGTGTGTGTGTGGAGGGGGACGGAAGGGGGGGGGGGGGGTCGGATTGAGATGGGAGCACCTAGGCGGAAGGGGAGGAATGAGGCAGCCCCCGGGCCCAGCATTGTGCCACAGCAGCCGAGCACATCAAAGACCTCGCACGCACACGCTGTGTGTGTGCACGTGCGCGTGCGTTTGTATGCGCGTTTGTGTGTGTGTGTGGGGGGGGGGGCTCGATAAACGGAGGCGCGTTCTCGTCGCCGAGCCCAGACCCAGCAATGCGGCGCTGCTGGTGACGAGGATCTCCGTGCCGCTGACGAGCGGGGTAAAATATGACTGGCCCGGCTCCTGCTAGACTGCCCCTCGATGGAACACTTCAGGAGCGGCTTGCCCGGCGCTGCCATGGCTTGGCGAGTAGCCGCGGCGCTGCCGCGGCCCGTGCTGGGAGACGGCCCTTATCCTCCCCCCATGCAGGACGCCATGCGGCACCGATCTCGACGAGTTGATCGACGAGCGGAGGAGCTGGCGCCCGTCAATGCATGCTGGACATTTGTCAAGATGGCTGCCCGTGGAGGCGGGCTACCATCACGGCTTCAGCGGTGGCGACCGCCGAGGCAACACAGAGTAAATCCGCTTCACCAATCGCAACGTTCGTCACCGCGCTCATCCTCGGGGTCGCTCGTCTGCCGGTGACTGGCGTTGGAAGGTCTTCAGGCAGCCTCCATGGCAACTCTGTCGTCCATGCACCCCTGGAGGGTGGGACCTGGCCATGCATGAGGCATGGAGCCGGCTGAGCCCTATGCAAATGAGAGCTGGACAGTCATGCACTGCCAGGCGGGGACCGTTCCAGTCAGCGCCAGTCGGCTCTGCCGGCTTGACTGGCCACAAGGCCACTACTGTAACCCTGAGGAAGGTCCTCTCCTATATGCTCCTTGCCAGACATGTCTCTCAGAGACCGCTGTTTGGGGTAGTCTAGCCGGCGGGAGCGGTAGTCTATCGGCCGGGAGCCGGCGGTACTCTAGTACTTAAGTGTGCTGGAGTATCGGCGGGTGTCTCTAGTAGAAGTGTAGCCTGCTAAGCTGGAAACCCCGTGTTACTGTTACTGTTACTGTGTGTGTGTGGTGTGCGTATGTGTGTGGACGATTTTACAGTCTGTTGGACGTATTTGATGGCGCATTAGACCCGCGTGTGTGTGCGTGTATGTGTGTACGTGTGCACTTACGAAACGATTGGTTGGTTGGTTGGTTGTGTGTGTGTCTGTGCGTGTGTGTGTCTATGTGCGTGTGTGTGCACACCTGCTGCGCCGCCTTGGCCGACACACCGAGCGGCAACAGCTGCGCGGCCTTCTGCGGCAGCCCCGCGTTCGACGCGCTGCTCGGCCGCCCCGGGGACCCCGCGGCGTCCTCCTCCTCGGACTCGCCTGCCTCGTCAATGACCTGTGTGTGTGTGGGGGGGGGGGGGATTGAGGGATGATAGTGAGTGTGTGCAGTTTTTTTAAGGGAAAAAACGCGCTGCTCGGCCGCCCCGGGGACCCCGCGGCGTCCTCCTCCTCGGACTCGCCTGCCTCGTCGATGAGCTGTGGGCGGTGGTGGTCGTGTGTGTGGGGGGGATAGGGGGATGATGGAGTGTGTGTAGTTTTTTGGGGGGGAAAAAACGCGCTGCTCGGCAGCCCCTGGGACCCCGCGGCGTCCTCTTCCTCGGACTCGCCCGCCTCGTCGATGACCGGTGGGTGTTTTTTTCTTTTCTTTTTTAAAACGCAATTTTAAATTTGGGGGAAAAACGCTGCTTGGCCGCCCCCTCGGGACTCCGCGGCGTCCTCCTCCTCGGACCCACCCTCTTCGTCGATGACCTGGGTGTGTGTGGGTGGTGGTGTTGGGTGTGTCACCGACTCCAGCAGCATATTTGCTGAAAAGCCGATGGTACTGTTACTGTAACTGTGTCACCCACCATCATGTTCTGCTCCTCCATCGCCGCGGCCGCCACCAGAACGTCGATCACCGAATCCAACAGTATTTGCTGGAAAGCCGATGTCCCTGTTCCTGTTCCTGTTGCTGCCTCAGCCATCATGTCGTGCTCGTTTATCAAAGTGTAAGTGTGGGGTGGGTTTCTGGGAATCGGGAAACCCGGCCCCGAGCGGGACACGGCTTGCGGGGGAATCACTGCTCCCTCTCTCACCCACCATCATGTCCTGCTCCTCCATTGCCGCGACCGCCACCAGCACCTCGGTCACCAATTCGCATTTGGTGGGCTCGTCCGACTACCAATCCGCCCACTGGGTTCGAGCTGTGTTTCAAGGTCAAAGTAGACACGTTGACAGCTGGCTGCTGGCTCCCTCTCACCATCATGTCCTGCTCCTGTCCCACCATCATGTCCTGCTCCTCCATCGCGGCGTCCGCCACCACAGCACGTCAAACACCAAATCCAGCAGCAGGTAGCGACATCTGTGACACACAGTACCCTCGTCTACCGACCCAGAGTTCGGCGATTTAAAGGGTCACGCCCGAGGTCACCCACCATCATGTCCTGCTCCTCCATCGCCGCGTCCGCCACGAGCACCTCGATCACCGACTAGAGCAGTACTCACTGGAAAGCCTATGTTCCTGTTCCTGCTCCTGTTCCTGCTCCTGCTTCTGTTTCTGTTCCTGTTCCTGTCTCACCCACCATCATGTCCTGCTCCTCCATCGCTGAATCCGCCACCAGCACCTCGATCACCGACTCCAGCAGCAGGTAGCGACATCTGTGACACACAGTACCCTCGTCTATCGACCCAGAGTTCAGCGATTTAAAGGGTCACGCCCGAGGTCACCCACCATCATGACCTGCTCCTCCATCGCTGCATCCGCCACCAGCACCTCGATCACCAACTAGAGCAGTACTCGCTGGAAAGCCGATGTTCCTGTTCCTGCTCCTGTTCCTGTTCCTGCTCCTGTTGTTCCTGTTCCTGTCTCGCCCACCATCATGTCCTGCTCCTCCATCGCCGCGACCGCCACCAGCACCTCGATCACCGACTCCAGCAGCAGGTAGCGACATCTGTGACACACAGTACCCTCGCCTATCGACCCAGAGTACTCCACCCTACTTGGTTTTGGTGCGTTAAAGGGTCACGCCCGAGGTCACCCACCATCATGTCCTGCTCCTCCATTGCCGCGTCCGCCACGAGCACCTCGATCACCGACTCCAGCAGCAGGTAGCACCCGGGCAGCAGCCGCGACGCGCGCTCCCCAGCAGACACCGTCGCTCTCCCGTTACCGATGTCACCGCCACCGCCGAGCCCGCCGAGCAGCACCGCGTCGCCCACGATGCTGTGTGTGTGTGTGTGTGTGTGTCGGTGGAGGGGGGGGGGACCACCACCGCCGAGCCCGCCGAGCAGCACCGCGTCGCCCACGATGCTGCGTGTGTGTGTGTGTGTGTGTGTGTGTGTGTGTGTGTGTGTGTGTGCGTGTGTGTGTATGTGTCAGTGTGTGTGTGAGTGACAACTCTGTCGTCCATGCCCCCCTGGAGGGTGGGACCTGGCCATGCATGAAGCATGGGGCGCCGGCTGAGCCCCATGCAAACGAGAGCTGGACAGCCATGCACTGCCAGGCGGGGACCGTTCCAGTCAGCGCCAGTCGGCTCTGCCGGCTTGACTGGCCACAAGGCCACTACTGTGACCCTGAGGAAGGTCCTCTCCTATATGCTCCTTGCCAGACATGTCTCTCAGAGACCGCTGTTTGGGGTAGTCTAGCCGGCGGGAGCGGTAGTCTATCGGCCGGGAGCCGGCGGTACTCTAGTACTTAAGTGTGCTGGAGTATCGGCGGGTGTCTCTAGTAGAAGAGTAGCCTGCTTAGCTGGAAACCCCGTGTTACTGTTACTGTTAACTGTGTGTGAGTGTGTGTTGTGCCGGTGGAAGGGGGGGGGGGGGAGGGGGCACCGCCACCGCCGAGCCCGCCGAGCAGCACCGCATCGTCCACGATGCTGTGCGCGTGCGTGTATGCGTGCGTGTGTGTTGTGTGTGTGTGTGTCGGGGGGGGGGGGGATCGGACCAGATGCGCCCGGCAAGCCGGCAGGGGGTGGGGTGGGGGGTGAGGCAGTCCCGGTCCCTAACACAGCGCCGCAGCAGCCGAGCGCAGCTACTCAGACGAAACGTTTTGGCATACCGTAAACTCCATTAGCCTTTAGCTATAATTAATTGCTCGAACCCCAGCTAAAATGAGCAGCTCAAGCTTGCTTAATTGGTATCCGGGGTCGCTTAAGTCGCGACGGAAATATACTCGCCGACCAATGCGGCAAGTGTGAGTGTAAGAACAGTTTGCAGCGCTGAGACTGTTGCTGAGACAGAAAGGAAGATGGATGTGATGTGGGTGGATGATGGATGGGAGTCGCCTCGCTGTGAACGGGCAGCTCCGCAAGGCAGCCTAAAGTGAGAAGAAATGTATATCACCCCTCGCTAAATTCAAAATACTAAAAAAATGCTCCGCTGCGCTGGCTTAAGTGTCTCAGGAATCTCTTTATTCGTCTTTTTCGAGGCGGTAGCTAAAGGCTAATGAAGTTTACGGTAGGGTTCATGCCCTCAATAAAAGCAGCTTCCAAGTCCTCGCAGTATCTAGAAAGGTTTAATGGATAGGGGGTGGGGCGGGGTGAGGCAGCCCCAGTCCCCCCCAACACTGCGCCGCAGCAGCCGCGCGCAGCAAACGGCCCCGCGCACACACCGCAGGGTCTCATGCGCCATCAAAGGCGTCCGACGGAATGTAAAATCGGCCACCAGCGCGTGCGCAGAAAGCAATCGCGACGGCAGATGGCACGCTGCAAGGGGGGCCCAACTTTGACAGCTGGCAGCCTCGTTCTGAGGGCCTCAACGCGCCATTCAAGGCGCCCGACGGACCGTAGAATCGACCACACACCGCGGTGATCTTGCTTCACGACTTCCAATTAATTTCCTGGAGCCATCTGACTGAACATCCGGCTCCATGGCTTTCCACGGCTCCCAAAATCCGGCTCCAAATGTTGACAACAAAAACACACGTGACACACCTGCTCGACGCGCGGCGCGCGCGGGGGCGGCCGGCGCCGGCCCCAGCGACCGACGGCGACGGCGGAGCTCCGACGCCGGCAGACTTTCCTGGCGAGGCGGCGTGCTGCGGAGGCTGCGGAGGCTGCGGAGGCTTCCCCGCAGCAGGCGCCGCCGACGACGGCGGCGGCGCGGCGGCGAAGGGCGGCTGGCCCGAGCCCGGCGGGCCCATGCTCGTCTCGCCCGCCTTTGCGGCCGCGTGCGCGCGTGCGAGCGCGTCGGCTTCGCTCGCGGCCTTGGCCAAGCCGGCCTCCTTCAGCTCCTGTTGAGTCAGCGACGTTTGTATGTGTGTGGGTGCGTGTGTGAATGTGTGTGTGTGTGCGCGCGTGCGCCGGCGCGCACTGCATGGCATGGCTCTGCATGGCGTCGGCGTCGCTCGCGGCCTTGCCCTAGCCGGCCTCCTTCAGCTCCTGATGAGTCAGCGACGTGTGTGTGTGTGCGCGCGCGCAAGCACGCCGGCTTCGCTCGCGGCCTTGGTCAAGCCGGCCTCGTTCAGCTCCTGTTGAGTCAGCGACGTGTGTGTATTTGTGTGTGTGTGTGTATGTGTGTGTGTGCTCGCGCGCGTCGGCTTTGCTCGCGGCCTTGGCCAAGCCGGCCTCCTTCAGCTCCTGTTGAGTCAGCGACGTGTGTATGTGTGTGTGTGTGCTCCGGCGCGCACTGCATGGCATAGCTCTGCATGGCATGGCTCTGCGTGGCGTCGGCGTCGCTCGCGGCCTTGGCCAAGCCAACCTCCTTCAGCTCCTGTCGAGTCAGCGACGTGTGTGTGTGTGTGCGCGTGCTCCGGCGCGCACTCCATGGCATGGCTCTGCATGGCATCGGCTTCGCTCGCGGCCTTGGCCAAGCCGGCCTCCTTCAGCTCCCGATGAGACAGCGACGTGTGTGTGTGTGTGTGTGTGCACGCGCGTGCGCGTGCTCCGGCACGCACTGCGTGGCATTGCATGGCTCTGCATGGCTCTGCATGGCTCTGCATGGCTCTGCCTGGCACTGCATGGCTCTGCATGGCTCTGCATGGCATGGCTCTCAATGGCATGGCTCTGCAAGGCATGGCTCTGCGCTGCGCGCAACGCACCTACTCGACACACACACACACACTCGGCACACACACACACACACACTCGGCACGAACCCACACAAACTCGGCACACACGCACACACAACACACACTCGGCGCACACACACACACGCGCACACCTGGATGAACTGCTCGCACGGCGGGGGCAGCATCGACACCGCGCGCGCGTCCGAGCGCAGCGCGCGCTCTGCATGCCATGGGCACTGCGCGCGGCACACCTCGTGGAGACACACACACACACACACACACACACACACACACACTCGGCACACTCACACGCACACCTGAATGAGCACGCGCTCTGCATGGCACGGCACTTTGTGCGGCACACCTACTGGGCACACACTCACACACACACACACATGCGCACACTCAACACACACACACACACACACACACACACACTCGGCACACAGACATGCGCACCTGGATGAACTGCTTGCTCGGCGGGGGCAGCGACGACACCGCGCGCGCGTCCGAGCGCAAGCGCGCGTTCTGCATGGCATGGCACTGGGTGCGGCACACATACTGGACACACACACACACACACACACTTGGCACACACACACGTACACCTGGATGAGCGCACGCTCTGCATGGCACGGCACTGTGTGCGGCACACCCACTGGACGCACGAACACACACACACACACACACAAGCTCAGCACACACACACACACACACAACACACACACTCAGCACACACACACGCGCACCTGGATGAACTGCTTGCTCGGCGGGGGCAGCGACGACACCGCACGCGCGTCCGAGCGCAAGCGCGCGCTCTGCATGACACGGCACTGTGTGCGGCACACACACTGGACACATACACACACACACACACACACACTCGGCACACACACACGCACACCTGGATGAGCGCACGCTCTGCATGGCACGGCACTGTGTGCGGCACACCCACTGGGCACACACACACACACACACACACACACACATGCGCACACTCGACACACACACACACACACTCGGCACACACACATGCACACCTGGATGAACTGCTTGCTCGGCGGGGGCAGCGACGACACCGCGCGCGCGTCCGAGCGCAAGCGCGCGCTCTGCATGGTACGGCACTGTTTGCGGCACACACACTGGACACACACACACACACACACTCGGCACACACACACGCACACCTGGATGAGCGCACGCTCTGCATGGCACGGCACTGTGTGCGGCACACCCACTGGACGCACACACACACACACACACACACACACACACACACAACACACACACTCAGCACACACACACGCGCACTTGGATGAACTGCTTGCTCGGCGGGGGCAGCCACGACACCGCGCGCGCGTCCGAGCGCAAGCGCGCGCTCTGCATGGCACGGCACTGTGTGCGGCACACACACTGGACACACACACACACACACACACACTCGGCACACACACACGCACACCTGGATGAGCGCACGCTCTGCATGGCACGGCACTGTGTGCGGCACACCCACTGGGCACACACACACACACACACACACACACATGCGCACACTCGACACACACACAAACACAAACACACTCGGCAAACACACATGCACACCTGGATGAACTGCTTGCTCGGCGGGGGCAGCGACGACACCGCGCGCGCGTCCGAGCGCAAGCGCGCGCTCTGCATGGTACGGCACTGTTTGCGGCACACCCACTGGACGCACACACACACACACTCAGCACACACATGCACACACTCGGCACACGCACACGCGCACCTGGATGAACTGCTTGCTCGGCGGGGGCAGCGACGACACCGCGCGCGCGTCCGAGCGCAAGCGCGCGCTCTGCATGGCACGGCACTGTGTGCGGCACAAACACTGGACACACACACACACATACACACACTCGGCACACACACACGCACACCTGGATGAGCGCAAGCTCTGCATGGCACGGCACTGTGTGCGGCACACCCACTGGACGCACACACACACACACACACACACACACTCAGCACACACACGCGCACCTGGATGAACTGCTTGCTCGGCGGGGGCAGCGACGACACCGCGCGCGCGTCCGAGCGCAAGCGCGCGCTCTGCATGGCACGGCACTGTGTGCGGCACACACACTGGACACACACACACACACACACACACACACTCGGCACACACACACGCACACCTGGATGAGCGCACGCTCTGCATGGCACGGCACTGTGTGCGGCACACCCACTGGACGCAGACACACACACACACTCAGCACACACATGCACACACTCGGCACACACACACGCGCACCTGGATGAACTGCTTGCTCGGCGGGGGCAGCGACGACACCGCGCGTGCGTCCGAGCGCAAGCGCGCGCTCTGCATGGCA
>VFSX01000007.1:1282805-1350630 GCA_016618255.1 Chlamydomonas sp. UWO 241 | reverse complement strand
TCAGTGATGCCGCCCTGTGCGTGTGTGTGCGTGTGTGTGTGCGTGTGTGTCAGGCGACCATCCTGCGCCGCAAGAGGCTCGAGTACCAGGAGGTGTGTGTGCGTGTACCACTGTGCTGCGGCTGCTGTTGTGCTTACTGCTGCTATGCCAATGCTACTGCTTTGGCTACGGCCACGGCTATGGCCACGATGTGTATGTGCCAGCGTGTGTGCACAGGGGGCGGGGGAGGATAACTGGGGTGGAATCCATGCTCTTGGAGCCGCAGCATATGCTGAACCAGGAGAGCCAAGTCACGTCAGTGATCCCAACCGGTGTGTGTTTTGTGTGTGTGTGATTGTGTGTAAGTGTGTGTGTTTGTCATCATCTCAAGTTTGGACAGTCACCCTGCATCCTGTTCTTTTGGAAGAATAATACCCCCCAACCAATCCTTCCAACACACCCATCCCCACACTCTGTTCCACACTCCCACCCGTCCCCACACTCACGTCTCCTCCCTGCTGGCCCTGGCCCACGCAGAGCGCCATGACACGCGCAATGACCTTGGGGTCGGTCAGGCCTGCCATTGTAAGGCATGGGTCCGGATCGGACACAGGCGGCGGTGGGGGCGGCACCTGTGCGAGTGTGTGTGTGTGTGCGTTTGTGTGTGTGTGTGTGTGGGGGGGGGGGTAGGGGACGGGGGGAGAACGAGGCAAGCGGTTTGGTTTCAGTACACGACAGGGGAGGCAGGGGGGAGGGTGAGACCTGCCATCGTAAGGGTTCGGGGTCGGACACAGGCGGCGGCGGTGGTGAAACCTGTGCAAGTATGTGTTTGTGTGTGTGTGGGGGGGGGGGGACGGGGGGAGAAAGAGAAGCGGTTTGGTTTCAGTACACGACAGGGGAGGGACGAGAGCGGGTGAGACCCGCCATCATAAGGCATGGGTCTGGATCGGACACAGGCGGTAGGTGCGTCACCCATGACTGTAAAAGCCATCATCAGGCGGCGGTGGGGGCGAAACCTGGGAGTGTGCATGTGTGTGTGTGTGTGTGCTTATGTATGAGTGTTTGTTTGAGGGGGGTAGGGGAGGGAGGAGAAAGAGGCAAGCGGTTTGGTTTCCGTACACGACAGGAGGGAGGGGGGAGGGTGAGACCTGCCATCGTAAGGGGTCGGGGTCGGACGCGGACGGCGGTGGGGGCGAAACCTGTGCGAGTGTGTGTGGGTGTGTGGGTGTGAGTGCTTGCGTGTGTTTGTGTGTAGGGACGGGGGGAGAAAGAGACAAGCGGTTTGGTTGGAGTACATGGCAGGAGTGAGTGGCTTTCATGCAGCTCCAAGACGATTTTAAACCCCCATGCACCTTGCCACGGGTTTTCTCCGTTTTGTTTTCAGCGGTTTGACGTCAATTTTGTCGATTCCTAACATTTTTGACACTGCCGGCACCTTCTCGAGATGACTCTATCGGCCAGGCTAAGCACACAGCTAAGCACAGATCACTCAATCAGCCAGGCTGAGCACACAGCTAAGCACAGATTACTCAATCGGCCAGGCTTAGCACACAGCTAAGCACAGATTACTCAATCAGCCAGGCTTAGCACACAGCTAAGCACAGATTACTGATCGGCCAGGCTTAGCACACAGCCAAGCACAGATTACGCAATCGGCCAGGCTAAGCACACAGCTAAGCACAGATTACTCAATCGGTCAGGCTAAGCACAGCCTACGCAAGACTGATGATACTGCCAAGACACTGCCAAGATGATACGCACCACTCCCTGAGGGCACGTGAGCGCAGATGTGTCCGACGAGCCGCCACAGCTGCTTGACTGAGTCCACCTGAGGGTGTGGGGGGTGGGTGGGGAGGGGGGGGTTGAGGTAGACTTGCGGATGGACGGCATGCATGTGTGTTGCTATTGGGGGGTTGGGAGTGGAGCGGGTGGGGGTGACGAGCTGAACTGAGTCCACCTGCTGGGTGGGGTGGGGGGGGAGGGGTGGTTGAGGTATACTAGCGGATGCACTGCGTGCGTGTTGATGGTCTTAGGGGATTTGGGAGTGGAGCGGGTGGGGGTGACGAGCCGCCGCAGAAGCTCGACTGCATACCGCCGCAGCTGCTGGACTGATTCCACCTGAGGGGGTGGGGACAGGAGGAGTTTGTGTTGCATCCCACTCGTGCGCTTCCTGCATGTTTTGGGGTCCGTTGTCTCGACCTAAAAAAACATACACATGGCAGAGAGAGAGAGAGAAAGGGAGAGAGAAAGAAAGACACACCTGAAGGTGCAAGAATCCGAGGCAGATTTCAGGCCCAGAGCCTCAACAGCAAGCGACTGGTACAGCATGTTGGTTGCCACGATTGCGCCAGAAAAGACAGTTACACAGGCACAGAGGAAGAGAATGAGAGAGAGAGAGAGGGAGGGGGGAAGGGAGAAAGAGAGACACACACCTGAACGTGCAAGAGTCTGAACCTGACTCCAGGTCCAAAGCCTCAACAGCAGCGACTGGTACAGCGTGTTAGAGGCCACGATTGCGCCAGAAAATACATGCTCACAGACACATAGAGAGAGAGAGAGGATGATAGAGAGAAAGAGAGACACACACCTGAATGTGCACGAGTCCGAGGCAGACTTCAGGCCCAAAGCCTCAAAAGCAAGCGACTGATACAGTCTGTTTGTGTCACAACCATGCCCAAACACGCAGAGAGAGAGATAGAGAGAGCGAGAGAAGGAGAGACACACACACCTGAACGTGCACGAGTCCGAGGCAGACTTCAGGCCCAGAGCCTCAACAGCAAGCGACTGGTACAGCGTGTTGGAGGCCACGATCGCGTCGGAAAAGGCGTTGGTGTCTGCAGCAGCACCTCCGCCGCACACTGTGAACTCCCACACATTGTTGTTGAGGGAGGGAAGAGAGGCGCAGCCCTGCAGACAGTGAGAGAGGCAGACCTTTACACACAGACTGCTGACAAGTGCAGGGAGGGGTGGAGTGGGGGTAGTGTGTGTGTGTGCGAGCATGTGTGCGAGCATGAGACTACTGCTCCGGTAGCAACTAACAACCTCAAAAGCAAACCTTGAAAGAAACCCACGGGAACGCAACATGGAGATGGCGCCAAGGGCGGCCAGAGTCTTGAGAACTGGAGACTCAATCAAGGGAGCTGGGAGAGCGTCAGCAACCAACCGCTCCCGTAGCAACTTACAACCTAAAGAACAACCTGGAGAGGAACTGAAAAAAGTACAAACACAGCGGGAAACACACCATAGAGATGGCGCCAGGGGCACCAGCACCTTGTGAACTGGAGACTCAATCAAGGGAGCTGGGAGAGCGTGAGCAACTTACTGCTCCCGTAGTAACTTACAACCTAAAGAACAACCTGAAGAGCAACTGATAAAAAAAACGCAGGAAATGCACCATGGAGATGGCGCCAGGGGCAGCCAGCGTGTTGAGAACCGGGGACTCGTTCATGAGCTGGGAGAGCGTGCGCAACTAACTGCTCCCGCAGCAACAAACAACCTACAACAACAAACTTCAAACAAGCCACCATGGAGAGGGCGCCAGAGGCGGCCAGCGTGTTGAGAACCGGGGACTCGCTCAACGGAGCTGTGCAAGCATACGCAACTAACTGCTCCCGTAGTAACTCACAACCTACAGGACAAAACTCAAAATAAACCACCAGGGAGCAATCAGCAAAGCTGTGCAATCATGCGCAAGTAGCTCCTCCCGTAGCAACTTATAACCTAAGTGACGAAACTGAAAACAAACCACCAGTCAACGCGCACCATGGAGAGGGCGCCAGGGGCGGCCAGCGTGTTGAGAACCGGGGACTTGTTCATGAGCTGGGCGAGCGTGAAGCACTGCTCCCCCAGCGTGGGGGCCAGGTTCCCGGTGTACTCGACAGTGAGTGTGGAGCAGGCCTGCGTGTGTGTGTGTGAGAGTGTGTGTGTGAGAGTGTGTGTGTGTGAGAGTGTGTGTGTGTGAGAGTGTGTGTGCGTGTGAAGCACTGTTCTCCAAGTGTGGGAGCAAGTCCCCGGTGTACTCGACAGTGAGTGTGGAGCAGGCCTGCATGTGTGTGTGTGTGTGTGTGCACGTGTGAATCACTGCTCTCCGAGTGTGGGAGCAAGGTCCCCGGTGTACTCGACAGTGAGAATGGAGCAGGCCTGCGTGTGTGTGTGTGTCTGTGAGAGTGTGTGTGTGTGTGTGCGTGTGTGTGTGCGTGTGAAGCACTGTTCTCCAAGCGTGAGAGCAAGGTTCCCGGTGTTCTCGACGGTAAGGGTGGAGCAGGCCTGCAGTGTGTGTGTGTGTGCGTGCATGTGCGTGTCTGTATGTGTGCATGACGCACTGCTCTCTGACTGTGGGAGCAAGGTTCCCAATGTTCTCGACAGTGAGGGTGGAGCAGGCCTGCAGTGCGTGTGTGTGTGCGTGCATGTGCGTGTCTGTATGTGTGCATGACGCACTGCTCTCTGACTGTGGGAGCAAGGTTCCCAATGTTCTCGACAGTGAGGGTGGAGCAGGCCTGCAGTGCGTGTGTGTGTGTGTGCATGTAAATTGCTCTGCACTCACGTGTGGCAGCAAGGCTGCCCAGTGTGTGTGTGTGTGTGTAATTGCTGCTCTTCAAGTGTGGAGCAAGGCTGTCCAGTGTGTGTGTGTGTGTGTGCAAATCACCACTCTCCAAGTGTGGGAGCAAAGGCCCAGGTTTGTGTGTGTGTATGTGTGAAGTGCACTGCTATCCACAGCTCTACGGTGTCATCTACTGATGGAGCAGGCCTTTTTGTGTATTTGTGTGTTAAGGGCTGCTCTCTAAGTGTGGGCAAGGGCCCAGGTGTACTCGACCCGGACCGTGAGTGCATTCGTGTTTTCCGGGGGGGGGGGGCATCAAAATCCAGACTTCACCCTACATGGACCCTACTTGGCAGGCAGCTGGCGGGGTGGGCGGCATATGGGGGGACCAGCGCGTCCGGCGTCGTGGTGGGTCACGACCCACAACAGCCTTACCCACAATGATCAGGAGAAACATGCACACAAACTCACACAGAATGCATGCACACACACACACACGCACACACACACAAAACTCGACCCCACCTGGCAGGCAGCCGGCGGGGTGGGCGGCATCGGGGGCAGCGCGTCCGGCGTCGTGGTGGGTCACGACCCACAACAGCCTTACCCACAATGTGAGAGAGACACACACACACAGTTTGTGCACACACACACACACACGCAAAATGCATGCACACACACAAACACAGGCAGCTCGGCCCCACCTGGCAGGCAGCCCGCAGGGTGGGCGGCATCGGAGGCAGCACGTCCGGCGTCGCGTCCAGCCATGCTTTTCCCACAGTGTTGTGGCATTGTCAACAATGAGGACAACTCAATCCTACCTGGCAGGCAGCCGGCGGGGTGGGCGGCATCGGGGGCAGCGCGTCCGGCGTCGTGGTCGGCGGCGTGACGCAGCACTTCATGTCGGACGAAAACACGGCAACGTCGATGGGCGAGCCCTTCTCGGCCGCGGTGCTGCGAGTGGCATATTTGGACCGGGCGGGAGGGAGAGGTTATTAAAAGCAGGAGAAACTGCTTCAATCAGTGCTCCTTTGCCCTGTGTTTGTGTTTCCTTGTGGGGGGGGTGTAGGTTTTGTGTTTCTTTGCGTATGTTGGGGGTTATTTTTTCGTTGCGTATGTTGGGGGTGACGCAGCACTTCATGTCGGACGAAAACACGGCGACGTCGATGGGAGAGCCCTTCTCGGCCGCGGTGCTGCAATTGGCGGGGGGGGGTGAGTATAAGTAGTGCTCCTTTGCCCTGTGTTTGTGTTTTTTGTGTGGGGGGGTAGGTTTTGTGTTTCTTTGCTTATGCTGGCATTGCATTTAGGGATGGGGTTACAGGGTCACCTGGGTGCGCAAATGGGTGCACACACACACGCACACGTGCATGCACACACACACACACGCACATACATACACACACGTATACACACACATGCACACACACGCGTACGCACACACATGCACCCACCTGTTCAGCAGGTGCCATGGCTTCAGAGGATCTGCCTCGGGGTCTGCTGGGAAGTACCGCTGGAACACTGCAGTGGTGTGTGTGCGTGTGTGTGTGTGTGAGAGAGAGGGGTGGGGAGAGGGAGAGAGGGAGAGTGTGAGAGGAGGAGAGAGGGGGAAGAGGGAGAGAGAGGGAGAGAGGGAGAGAGAGGGAAGGAGAGAGAGGGGGAGAGAAAAAAAGAGAAGGACAAAAGAGGGGAAAAAATAGGACCGAAGAGAGGGAGAGAGGGAGAGAGATAGGGAGCAAGAGAGGGAGAAAAAATGACAAAAGAGAGGGAGAGAGAGGGGAGAGGTTGCACACACACACACAGGCCTGCTCCATGTGCACACACACATGCACACACCGTTGCACTTGCCGTGGCCTGGCTGGTACCCGAGCACGAGCGTGATTGTGAGCGCGCACACACACACACACATGCACACACACACGCACACATGCGCGCATGAACACACACCGTTGCACTTGCGGTACCCCGGCTGGGACCCGAGCACGAGCGTGATTGTGAGCGGCGATGCAGCGACGCCCGCCCAGGAGATGCCATCAACGTACATCTTCAGAATCTGTGTGTGCCAGAGGGGGAGGGGGGGCGGGGGGCAGTGATTTCCTGTCCGGCTGTGCACAGCCATTTGGCTGTACTCCGGTTGTGCGTTGACCTGGAGCACAGCTAAATCCATCCAGTAGATTGGTTGTTTGACGAGCCCACCAGATGGAGCTTGTCATTGGCTTTTAAATTATCCATATGTGAGGCCAACCGGTCAACAGGAGCTCAACGGTCAATGTGGTCAAAGCAAAATCCGGCTGCGGAATAATAAATCATCACCCCCGAAAAGAAAATCACTGGCAGGGTGGGCGGTGAAGTTCTGTGGCGGTCACAACGGGTGCATAAGAAACCACGAATCCTGCCCTCAACCAGCAAAACGCACCTGCGCGCCTGGCACATCCTGGATTTGAGCGCCGTCGAACGATGGGGTGTTGAGCTTGACACCGTTGGCGTAGGCCGTGACCTTTGAGTAGCGGCAGGACCAGTCTGCACGTGTGTGTGTGTGTGTGTGTGAGCACGTGTGTGCATGTGCATGTGTGTGTGCATGTGCATGTGTGTGTGCATGTGTGCGTGTGTGTGTGTGTGAGCGCGCATGTGTGCGTGTGTGTGTGCGTGTGCATGTGTGTGTGTATGGCACGGCACAGACAGCTGCTGCGTCTGCGGCTCACGCGGGGCATACGGAGGGTCGGGTCGGTCTGTGTCCGCGGATGCACCACTCGTGCACTCTGCAAGCACTTGTGGCTGCTGAGCAGTTAATCTGTTCATCCGAGCCACCACTCACGGGTGTTGATCTCAATCTTGTTGATGTCCTGGGCGCACTCTCCTTGAAGCGGGCTGGGGGAGTCTGTGTAGAGCGTGAATGACAGCTCCTGGCCAGTGACGGTGTAGTTAGCCACCGTGATGAGCCCACGGTGGCGGTCGTCGCACTGTTGGTAGGGGAACGTGGTGACACTGCGGCCGAGGGCGCCAGCGATCACGCTGCGATGGGGGGTCACGAGGGGTGTAGCAACAACACGATTAGGCCGCCCCCCCTGTCCCGATGTCTGTCGCTCTTCTGCAACTAGTCAAATGCGGTGCCAAGAGAGGTCCGTCTGCCCCTGAGAACAGTGCCTGCTTGAGCACTGGATCCGTGGAAGAAAGGCGCGTGTGTACGTTACAGTGCTAAGGCTGATGCTGAAGCTGAGCCACCCCGTGCCCGCAAATCAGCACGCGTCGACGCGTCTGACGTGGAAGCGAAGTAATGGGCACGGCTCGGCCAAGTGGACGGGCGAGTGGGGCTGTGCCCAGGTGGGCACCCTGTGGCCATGCATGGCTCACAAATCGCTCTGGGGGGGGGCTCCCTCGTGCGACTAAGCACGCATCAGTCGATGTATAGCCTATGTTGCATACGTTCAGACACGCCCAGCACCGTGCGCGCAGCCCAAGACGCAGCCATCGCAGAGCAGTCAGCACCCACCTCGCGGCCACCACGGCCAGCAGCAGTTGCTGCAAACCCATGGTTTACGACGCGTAAGGAGGGTACGTCGTTTTTGTCTTTTCGTTGTTGGCTAGAGAGATTGTGGTGAGGAGAAGCATCTGTCGCACATAATTTGCATTCCACACATGTAAATGCCGAATTCTCTCTCGCAAGTCACCCTCACTCCACAAACGGCTACTGACTAGTAATATGGGCTATTTTGGCCTTGACCGGAGCAGGGGAGTCGTAAGAGTGACCGTCAGATGGAAGCTGCTCGCAAAAACCGACAGGAGCGAGGCGCGAGGCTGATAAACTGCCCAGAAGCATGGAGCATGTTGGATCGTCCCGAATGACTGAATCTCGGCAACACCGGTGCGCGGTCTTAGGGAAGGAAACGCAGCATCCAATCGACAGCTGGGGGGTGCCACTGTTGCGCAGCACCGCAGCACGTACTAGTTAAAAGGGGGCACTATTACTATTACCTCGAAAGGAGCACTAGCAGGGGCCCCTGGCACTAGTACCTCGAAAGGGGCACTAGTACCTCGAAAGGGGCACTAGTACCTCGAGGGGGGGGGGGGCACTAGTACCTCGAGCAGCGGGTCGCCACGCACGTTGTTGGCTGCCCCCGCACGCACCTGGAACCAGCGCCCAAAACCCCATGTCTGGATTGAAGGTGTGTATGCATGTGGATATGCGTCAGGAACACACTGATGTGCTGTGGGGAAGCTGAAGGGACAGCCATCGAACTGCAGAGTAGTGTGGACTGTGTGGCTCCCACAGTATGGGAGTAGTGGTCTGCAGAGTGTCAGACAGTGCATGTGAACACTCCTGGAACGGCAGTGAGCCCGTTCCTGGCAATATGGCCAGCGGTGTCTCCGTGACGTGCCGGAAAAAGCACACGCCCAAAGAGAGGGACACCAGGCCGGAAAGAGAGGGGAAGTTTACAGGGCGCGACGTCAACCGGAGGGCTGCTTTTCAGGAGCACCGCAGAGACCCGCGTTGCTGCAGCACTGTGAGCGCGCTCACTTTGGCCGCGTAGCCCACCATCCCTTTTAGGCCTGCAGGTCTTACAGGTTGGCATGTGCGCGCCCGGAGCATTCGGGGCATGTGTGTTAAGGCATAGACGACCCAATGTCCAAGAGGAGCTCTACTAGGAGAGCCCGCGATGCCGAGCGCCAGCTTACCAATCGCCGCAGTCCCAATCTGACAGCAGAAGCAGCACCGACATGCCACAAGTCCCAGCCGGGTTTACTGGCACGTATAGAGAGGGGGACAAAGACAGGGCCAGGGGGACCAGACAGGGGCAAAGAGGAGATAGCTGTCACTGATGAGCATGCCGACCTTGGCCGTTTTACACGTTTTACACGTTCGCGCCCGGAGGATCCCGGCGCGTGATTTAAGGCCTAAACCAGAAAGGAGGCACAGCAGGGGGAGGTGGGCCGACGGGAGCGGTAGTCTATCGGCCGGGAGCCGGCGGTACTCTAGTACTTAAGTGTGCTGGAGTATCGGCGGGTGTCTCTAGTAGAAGAGTAGCCTGCTGAGCTGGAAACCCCGTGTTACTGTTACTGTTACTGATGGCTTAGAAGCGCAGAAGTGTCTGCCTGCCCCGCTGCCCGGGGCTTTGGTCCATTTTTTTGTCTTGTTATTTTTTGGATGCTGAATAGTGACAGTGCCTAGCAGTGGTCGCATACCTGTTTGGTTTCGTTCGAGTGATGATGCTGAGTTGTTACAGCCTTGGTGCTGTTGGAGGGGGCGTGTAACAGTGCAGATAGGATAGAAGACGTGTGGAAGTAGAAGTTCGTTTGCGTGGGGCGAGCGATCGTGGGGGCTCGTGTTAGCCTGCGCGACTGGCTGTGTTGCGTTGTGTGCGTGTAAGTGGTGAGTGGGGTCGTTTTGTGTGGGGTGTAACAGGCTTTTGCGTGCAAGTGGCTGTGCTGTCGTAGCGCACCACGCGCCTCGCTCACCCCGTGGTGGCCGCTACCGTGGGCTACTTTTGTAGCTTGACCTTTTTGGTGGGCCTCGTGCGTCCTCTCTTAAGTCCCGCTGGAGCTTTGGAACCGAACGTGTGACCGCCGGCAGTGGATTGTAAAACAAATTCACCAGCCAATGTGCGTGAGCTCAATCCCAATTCCAATGTTGCCACGCTTGCTGGAGCACCTCGTGCCACCTGGCGGTCTGATGGTGCACGTGTGTGCACCTGTGTGTGTGTGTGCGTGTGTGTGTGTGTGTTCTGTGTCACACCCTGCTGTGTGTGGCTCGGGGCTCCGTGAACACTTCGCAATTATCCCGCTGGACTTTGGAACTGATTGTGACCGCCGGATGTGGATTTGTAACACTACGCAACCTACGTCGACGTAGCACTCAAGTTGGGGTGGGAGGGGGAAGGCTGCGCTTGACGAACAATCAACCTTGGAATCAGCCCATGTGGCGTAAAGACCCCTCTATACATGTTACCCCGCCCTGCCTCTTGAGGGGAGGGGGGTAGTGGAAGCTTGCGCAGAAGGCAGCTGCGCAGGTGCCGGTGACTGACCTTGTCGCGCATGGCGACGCGAGTGGTCGGTCCACTTATTCATGCGAAGAATCGGTGACTTCAGACGCATCGGGAATACGGTGTTGTCCCTGCCCTGGATGTTTTGATGGGAGGGCGCACAGGCGGTGGGCCGCGCGAATGATCAGAGAGAGTGGTGTGAAAAATCCACTGCCGGCGGTGACAATTTTGTTCCAAAGTTCCAGCGAGATTATCAGACAGCGCGAGGAGCGCAAGTGCGGCAAAATTGGAAGGCTGATGGCGTTGTTTCAGAATCCACTGCCGGGCGTTCACACGTGCGGTTCCAAAGCTCCAGCGGGACTTAAGAGAGCAGGCACAAGGCGCACCAAAAAGGTCCAGCTAAAAATGTAGCCCACAATAGCGCCACCCACACCAGGTGGTGGGCACCAAGCAGCAGCGCCACAATCCAGGCACAGGAACAAAGTCAGTGCCAAACCTTGGTGCGCACGGAATCGCAACGTTGATCCAGTTCCTCACATGTCGGCCCTCTATATAGCGCCAGTGCTTCTCCAATTTACTCTGACTTATTAATTCTCACCGCTTGCTGAATTGCCCCTCAGGAGCACTTTATGTTCGAAAAGTGTGAAAAAGCAAACGTGGCACTTTTCTGGCGGAAAGGCGCCCTTACGACACGTTATTTGACCGCCTGTTCACCGCCGCAGAAAGCCGCCCTGGTGGACGACTTATTTTGACCGCCTGTTAACCGTCGTTGGCGGTTTCCTTAGTTGCGGACTGATCGCGATGCTCCTGTTGGACACTATCTCATAGCCAGTGATTTTGTTATCAGTTTTTTAGATGTTGTCTGGGAGCCGGCGCGCGGACCAACGTCCCGTTGACCGCCTTGACCGCTGCCTAAGCGTTGACTGTTGACCATCAAATATAGGTCACTTTCAAGCTCTTGACGAGCTCTATCTGATGAGCTCGTCAGACCATCAAGCAACTTGATTGGTTGAGCCCACCTGATGGCATTGTCAGGAGCCAAATGGCTCCCATTGGCTCCCAGGAGCCCAAAACAAAATGACTGCTCACAGCCACCATCACACCCAACTACTGCTCGTCGAACTTCTTCACTCTGCGCACGAGCACGCGCACAGACGGCTCGTCGCCGGTGCACCAGGCGCCGGTCCTGTTGCAGGGGCGGAGCATGTAGAAGAGCTTGGTACAACTTCAGGGTCCATGAAACACGCGACGGTCGAGCCATACATGACAAACGGTCTGGCCGCATCAATGTTGCTCGTGCTGTACCACGCGCATGTGGTGAAGGCATATGCGGGTGCGTTGGGCGTTGACGCGGCATTGGAGATTGCGCTGGCATGCGCACACCCAAACGTGGCGTCAGTCTTGACCGCCCGAAGCGCAGCCTGGTCACACGTGAGCCCCAAATCAGCACAGGTCGACGTGCAATCTCCGACCTCCGACGACATGTACCAACACGGATTGTATCCGAGGTTCAGGTCACATTGGGTGACTGGGCTTGGTGGAAGCGGGCTCGGGGGAGGTGGGCTAGGTGGAGCGGGCGAGGGGGGGGGAGGAGAGGCGGGGAGGGGCTTGGAGGAGGGGAGGGCGGGGATGGGTTTTGGAGGAGGAGGAGAGGGCGGGAGGGGCTTGGGGGAGGAGAGGGCGGGGAGGGGCTTGGGAGGAGGAGGGGGAGGGGCTTGGGGGGGAGGGAGGGCGGGGGTGGGCTTGGAGGCAGTGGGGGGGTGAAGGGGAGGGAGGCCGTGGGGATGGGGGCGGAGGAGCAATGTAGCCAGGGGGCGGGAGGGGCCGGGGGTGGCGAGGGGGCAGCGGGCGGGGGACGCGGCCGCGAGCGGCGGTGGCTGGGAGGAGAGGGAGCGGGGGTGGCGCGGGAGGTGAGGGAGGAGGGGAGGCGATGGTGGGCGGCGCGGGGGAAGCGATGGGGGTGGGGGAGGGGGGAGGGGAAGAAGGCGCGGGCAAGGGGGGTGGAGGGGGGGAGGTGACGGGGGGGGGAGAGCAAGGTGCCAGGGGGCCAGGGAGGAATTGGACTGGGGCTGGGCGGTGGAGGGGGTGGATTTGGCGGCGGGGATGGAGAGAGCGAGTCGATGCGGCCGCCGACAACGCAGGCATCCTTGTTCGCGGTGCCCTCAGCACACAGGCCGTGTGTAGCCTTGAACCACTGAGCGTTCGTGAAGAGCGATGTTGACAGGCACGGCGTGATGAGGACGTCCGAGGTCGTGCACTTGAGCGTCCACCACAGCAGAGGGTTGGCGGCCTCTACGATAGAAGCTCCGCTGTACGTGAAGTTGGGAGCCGAATCTGCGGGCACAGCGCAGGGCGCGCACGTTGAGGGGCTGTAGCTACTTGTCTTGTTATATATGCTGTACTTCCAGAAAGTCACCGATACAACTAGTTCCTTTTGCTAATCCGTTGCAACAGTGGTTTCGCGCCTGTGTGTGTGTGTGCCCCTCTGACAGTACAAGTATACAGCATATACGAGTAAGGCGAGTAGTATGCTACAGGGGCAGTGGGCAGACCCTACGACTGACGCACATACGTGCGCTGCGGTCGGAGGGCAGGCAAGAGCGAACATCCCATGAGCGACCACACAGCGTAGGGGTGATGCCCCTATTGGTGATGCACCCGCCCCTGCCGCGTGCGTGCGCGCCAAAGTCTGTTAGTTAGGGCACAGACTAGAGCCAAAACTTGGCAAAAAAATGCAGCGGGTGTGTTGGGTGGACTGGTGCTGGCCCGGGGACTTCATTTATCTATGCCGCGGAAAAGCTCTAGGGTAATAATGGGGTGCGCAATGGTATCCAACACAGTCCAACACACCGCTTCTACGTTCTACTAGTGCGCTCGGGGGGGTGGCAACCCCCCGGGCGCGCTGCGATCCAGGTGTCGACGACGCGAGTCCGATGACCCTGTAGCGTAGAGCCAACCCAAGGAGGGCATACCGGCCCGGCATCACAGACGGCCAAGGACGCCTCGCGGACTTGAGCTGGCTGGCCGCGGATGCGAGCAAAGGGGAAACAAGGCACCCCATGCATGCAGCCTTTTCCTGCCCAGTCCCCGCGTGTAGCGGGGCACGCCTGGCGACGCGTCCAAGTCGTCAATCAGAACACCAGAGTGGCTACGTTCAACGTGCGGACATGTCTGCAGAGGACGAGGGACTGGTCAAACTGGCGAGTCTGGTGCAAGATTGCGCCAAGCTTAGCGTCGGTGCTGCAGCGCTTCAGGAGCTGCGCAGGACCGGCTCTGGGGAGGCGCAAGTGGCTACGGGCGACACGTCGTGGACGCTGCTGTGGTCGGGTGGGGAGCACCGGCAGCGTGAGGTGGGCTTGCTGTTGTCCCCTGTATGGGCATCGGCACTCGTCTCCTGGGAGGCGGTGTCCGACCGCCTCATCCAGGCCCGCTTTGCAGCGGACCGTGGGCAGATGATCACCATCGTCAGCGCCTACAGTCCAACGGCGAGGCGGCGGGCAACGAGGAGGCGGGCGACTTCTACCTTCGAGTAGCGGCGCTCGCGGACAAGGCCAACGACAAGCGCGATCTTCTCATCGTGGCAGGTGATTTCAATGCAGCAGTGGGGAGGGACTCGGTGTCCGACCACGAATGCGTTGGCAAGCACCTGCCCCTCACGGAGCCAGCGGTGGCCAGCAGGAACGGTCGCCTGCTCCTCGACACTGCCACTGCATGCAGCCTGCGCGCTGCCAACACTCTCTACCCCCACAGGCCTGAGCACCAGTACACCCACATCAGCCCCATGGCTGATGCACAGAGCAGACGGCATGCATGCTCTGTGCGCCGCCTACACAGCGTCAAGGACTACATCCTGGTCGCGCGCCGCCGCATGCATGCGGTGACAGACTGTAGGGTGCGTAGGAGCCCAACCTGGGACAGCGATCACCGCATGGTGGTGCTGTCCATGCGCCTCCGCATGCGAGCCTCCCGCCATGCAGGCGGCTCTCAGCGGCGCGCATGGGACTCTTCACAACTGCGGCGCCCGGCTGTCCGTCGTGAGTTCAACCTCCAGCTGTCCGATCGCTTTGGGCTGCTGGAGGCCGTGCCACCCGAGGGCGCTGATGCCCAGGCGGAGTACGACACGATGGCTGCTACCATTCGCGAGGTGGCCACCAACCACCTCGCTCCACGCGGCAGCCGCCGACGGCGCGGCTGGCAGTTCACTCTGTCGCAGCGTACCCTCCGGCTCATGGACGCCCGGCAGCGCGCGCACTCGGCATGGCTCAGGAGCAAGTCTGCTGCTGCCAAACGAGAGCGCAACCGCGCCAACCGCGCGGCCGACGCAGCTGTGCAGAGAGACAGGGAGAGGTAGATCGGCCAGCAGGTGGCGGAGGCGCAAGACATGCTACGCAAGAAGAATCTGCGCCAGTTTGCGCGCGCGTGCGACAGGCTGGCGGGCCGCAGCCGCAGCCATCAGATCCCACCTGCCATGCGGGACGTCTCGGGCGCGCTGCACAGCGGTCCAGACGGGGTGCTGAAGGCCATGACAGAGTCATTCGACAAGCTATATGGCGGGGAGACCAAGCTCAGCGACGAGACCCTGAACCAGCTGGAGAACGATGTAGCGGCGTTTGAGCTCACACGCGCCACAGAGGTGGACGAGGCGCACGGGCGCCCCCCTGACCTGGCTGAGACGGAGGCGTGTGTGCGAGCGTTGCGCTCGGCCGCCGCTCCGGGCGGTGACCAGCTGGACGCCATGCTGTTGCGGTGCCCACCTGCCATCGCATGGCTCCACCGGGTCATCATCGCCGTATGGCGGTCGGGGAGAGCCCCGAGGGAATGGAAAACTGCTATTATCACACCGTTATATAAGGGGAAGGGTCCGCGTGACTCCCCTGGTAACTACCGCGGTATAAGCCTTCTCTCTATTGCCGGGAAAGTGTACGCTGCCATACTTCTGCACCGCGTCTCCACGCAGGTTGATGGTCAGTTGCATGAGGCTCAGTGTGGTTTCAGAAAAAGCAGAGGCACTGTTGATGCGATTTTTACTCTGCGCTCGCTGAGCGCGGCACATGCCGAGTACAAACAATGCATGGCTGTGGCATTTGTCGACTATTCTAAAGCTTACGATTGCATAAACCGTGCGGCACTGTGGAGAGTCCTTAGATTATATAGTGTTCATCCGCACATTATTGATCTGTTGGAGGATCTTCACACCAACACCGCAGCTGCCGTGCGGCTGGCTGGGAAAATCGGGCACGAATTACCCGTGTCGTCTGGTGTGCGACAGGGGTGCGTCATTGCTCCTGTGTTGTTCAATGTTTTTATTGACCACATAGTGATTAACGGAGGCGCGATTAACGGAGGCGATTAACGGAGGTGCGATTAACGGAGGCGCGTTCTCGTCGCCGAGCCCTGGACCCAGCAATGCGGCGCTGCTGGTGACTAGGATCTCCGTGCCGCTGACGAGCGGGATAAAATACGACTGGCCTGGCTCCTGCTAGACTGTCCCTCGGTGGAAACTACAGGAGCGGCTTGCCCGGCGCTGTCATGATGATGATGAGAGTTTTACAATCCACTTCTGGCGGTCACACGTACGGTTCCAAAGCTCCAGTGGGACTTAGATAAACAAGGCTCAAGGCCCACAAAAGGTCGAGCTACAAGTAGCCCACGGTAACGCCATCCACACTTGGTGGCGGGCGCCAAGCAAGCAGCACCACTGTGCAGGCTGCACACCCAAGCCCTCAAATGGCCAGAGGCTTGGCGAGTAGCCGCGGCGCTGCCGCAACCCGTGCTGGGAGACGGCCCTTATCCTCCTCCCATGCAGGACGCCATGCGGCACCGATCTCGACGAGTTGATCGACGAGCGGAGGAGCTGGCGCCCGTCAATGCATGCTGGACATCGGTCAAGATGGCTGCTCGTGGGGGCGAGCTACCATCAGGGCTTCAGCGGTGGTGACCGCCGAGGCAACAACAGAGTTTATCCGCTTCACCATCGCAGCGTTTGTCACCGCGCTCACCCTCGGGGGCACTCGTCTGCCAGTGACTGGCGTCGGCATTGGTCTTCAGGCAGCCTGCCATGACGACTCTGTTTGCCCAGGCCCCCCTGGAGGGTGGGACCTGGCCATGCATGACGCATGGGGCGCAGGCAGAGCCCCATGCATGGAGTTGGACAACCATGCACCATGCTAGGCGGGGACTTTTCTGCTTCAGCTCCGCCAGTCGGCACAGCGGGCGTGGTTGGCCTCAAAGGCCAGGAGGAGGACGGTCCTTTCCTATATGCTCCTTGCCAGAAATGTCCCTCAGGGACTCGTTTAGGTCTAAACTAGCCGGCGAGAGCGGTAGTCTAGACGGCAGGTAACCGGCTGGTGGCCATCGTCCTTCGCAGGGCGGTGGCACTAGGACTCGTGTTGTCTTAGCTGGAATGCCATGTAACTGTAACTGTATATTGAAAAAGGCGCTAGACATGATGCCAGAGGGGGCTGGCGTGTCAGTCGTGACCCGAGCCGGCGCCTCTGTGTTTTCGTCGTCGGTTGAGCGCATAGTAATGCTGATGTATGCCGACGATTTATGTTTGTTCTCGCATGACCCAGCTCAGTTGGCGCTTATGCTGAAAATCCTTGACAAAGTGTCCTCTAGCTTTGGCATGCAAATCAACGCCGCCAAGACAGAAGTGATGATTTTGCCAGCAGATTTTGACGCGGATCTGCCCACGTTTGCGCTGACTGGTGGTGAAGTGAAGACCGTCTCTGCATTTAAGTATCTAGGGAGTTGGATAACCCAGAGTGGTGGTGTGGAAAAGGAGATCGGTGTGCGTGTCGGTCGCGCGCTGGGCGTGTTTGCGTCTTTTGATAAGATTTGGGCCAGCAAGAAGATGCAAGTGCAGTCTAAGATGCGGGTTTACAACACTTTCGTGCTGCCCCACTTTCTGTACGGCTGCGAAACATGGGCCCCTACTAAAACACAACTGACTCGATTGGAGGTTGCCCACTCTAACTGCCTTCGTCGCATTCTGGGTGTGCGCCTGGTCGACCGGCACAGATTAACTTATATTCGGCAGGCGTGCGACACTGAGCCAATTGAGAGCCTTGTGGCAAAGCGATCAATGCAGTGGCTAGGCCATGTGATGCGCATGCCGGCTTCTCGTCTTCCTCGTACGACTTTTGACTGCACAATGGATGTGGCTCGGCAGCAAGGCCGGCCTCCAGCCTCCTCCCGACACTATTTTCTTAAGCTACTGATTCAGCAGCTAGGCGAAACTAGTGGCACTCGTTCTGATTGGAAGACTTTTTCGGACACGGCGTTTGAGCGTGCTCAGGATAGGGTCGGGTGGAGAGCCGTGGTGTACGGTCCGGCTGCCCCTCAGGCGCCGGCCCCTCCACCACGGCGGTCAAGTAGATTGGCAAGCGCCACTTGACCCCCTATCCCCTAGAAGCAGTTAGGACCTATTTTGGAGGCGTCGCACAATAGCTCTCCTTTTTGCTCTGGGACTACACGTTGGCAGGCAGCCGGCTGGTGGCTACCGCCCCTCACAAGTAATTGTTAGGGCCAGAACTGGACTTGGGTCTAGGCGGTGGTACTAGGACTAGAGGTAGTCTTTGCTGGAAAGCCGATGTAACTGTACCTGCGCAATGGTGGGTATACAGCCTGTACAACCTAGGTTGCACCTCGGTCAATACCAGGCGGAAATCAATACTAGGGTCACACCTCGGTCAACGGAAATTCACACCTGCATCAAACTCGAAGAGCACCGCGTCTTCGTTCGTAAAGTGTGCTGTCGCGTTGGATGCGCGGGACGCCACGCTGCGCACGTCACGCAAGTAGATGGGCGCCTCGGGCGCGTTGTCGGGGGTGTGAGCCACCCAGAATGCGACTGCCAGGAGCTCGCGCGTGTTGCGGTGAAGATCGACTGCAGTGCGGGCGGGTGGGTGGCGAGTGGGTGGGTTGGGTTGGGGTCGTGGTGAAGCAGGTGGCAGTGAGAGTGATGGGTGTGCATGGAGGTGGGGTGGGTGGGGTGAGTGGGGAGGCAGGTCCCCTGCCTTCTATGCTGCTCCACCGTGGGAAGCGGTTGGTGCGTAGCGGTTGGTGCGAAGCGGGGGTGGGTGGGTGGGGTGGGGGGTTCACACATGCAACTTGTGACTGACTCACTGCCACTCAAGGTGAGCGTCCCGTTGGCATAGATGTAGTCGCAGGCGGGGAGGTCCATCCTGATGGAGAAGCCCTTGGTTGCATCCACAACCTGCGCGTGTGGCATCCCAAGCAACGAGTGTGTTTCTGAAGTGCGGCATGTGCGTGCATCGCTGGCTATGGCCTGGCATGGCCTGCTAGAGGGTGCAGGCGCGGCCCGGGGACCAAAGGGTGCTCCCGACTGCTACACACACATCTAAGCGCACCACTTGGAAGACGAGTAGCTGGATGAGAGGCTGGTCAGCGAAAACCGTCACTCTGGGTTCCTCTATCTAAGCCTCCGTAGCCCCCCTGTTCACCTCCTGCCAGGCTGGCCTGCCTCTCTTAGATGGGCCCGCCTAGCCTGTCTCTCCAGAGAGAGAGTAGTGTTACACATCAGTGGTTCCGTTAAGGATCTTGGGAAAGTGATGGCTCATCCTGGGCCTCACGCTCATTTCGCCAATCTTAACCCGACGGAGGCGAACTTTGGCGGAAAAGGTGTAAAAATGCTGACTTTCACACTTTTTCGGGCCGGAATTCGCGCAATCTCTACTTGACGCGCCAGCTTGAATGGGCCAATCTCAACCCGAAAGTGCACTTTGTCGGGTTGCGGGTTGGCTAACGGAAACACTGTTACTCATCCACTGCCGGTGGTCACAATTACTTCCAAAGTTCCAGCGGGACCATCAGACTAGCAGGCACAAGGCCCACCAAAAGGTCAAGCTACAAAAGTAGCCCGCAGTAGCGCCACCCACACTTGGTGGTGGGCGTCAAGCAAGCAGCACCGCAAGCCAGGCACCACACTCAGCCCTGAAGCAGCCGGAGGCAGGCCCCAGATAAAACCGGCTGTAAAGCCAGGACCATGAAGGGACCAAGAATGCCCACCCCCAACCACCCGAAAGTGGCCAAACACGGCACCAGCAGCAGCACTTTCCGGCGACCACCCGCCACCATGCACGTGTGGCGCCACCTCCCCGTCAGCACCCCCCAGGGGGTAGGGGTGAAATCTAGCAAATATTAATAGGTGGCAGCCACCCGCTCCAAGGTGTTCCTCTCTGCACCCACCTCGTGCATCGCCCCGTACGTGAACATGTCCGTGTTTGTGAGGACGGTGTTGCGATTGGCGAGGGGATTGGAGCCAGGAGGCGAGGGCGGAGGGCTCGGCGGAGAAGGAGTGACGGCAGCGTGTGTGAATAACGATGCTGGCGATGCAGCAAGCATCATCGCCAGAATCGCATACATGGCTGCCATGCCACCAGCCGCCGGTCGACGGGCCGTCATGGTCTGCGTGCATGTGCTGTGGGTTGTTGTGCGCAGTGCATGCGATGAAGCGGCACGCCCCTCAATGTGCCGTAGCCGTCACCCCCAATGTATACCGTCCATATTGTTAGCCTCCCCGGGAGGGGGGGGGCGAAATGACAACTGTTTTAACCAGTTGCGGGTCTAAATGAATTGTTTATTCAGCCGCGGGGCCTTGGAACATTTGTTCCGCTGGAATGCGCATGGTATGATCACCCGTTGTGGTCCTTGCTCAAACGCTCCTGAAACAATTCCAGGGTGTTACTGCAGCCCTAACAGCCCCAATGGCACCCTCTCTGGGTCAAATTTTCAACAGGCACAGGTGTGTGTGTGTGGGGGGGGGGGGGCAGGGAGGCTGCACAGCGGGCAGCGCGCGTGCGCTGTGAGACTAGTGGCAGTCAGCAGGCCACTCAGTGGCAGTGACAGTGCTCCAGAGCACTACTCAGTGTCAGATGCAGAGCTGTCTTCAGGAGTTTGGGCTCTCATGTGTGTGTGCGTGTGGGGGAGATGTTGCAGATGTTGCATGGGCCCATGGCACATTCTGCATGGGGAGTGAGAGCATGCGTGCATGCCACAGGCTGCACTAGTAGCAGGGCTCGTCATCGTGGCAAGGACGACGTGTTGTTTTGTGGCTGGAGCGGACGCTTTACGTAGGTTTTGAAGCCGGTTGGAGCCAGTCGGCTCCATTGCCGGATAATCGAGACCCCTACTGCGGGGGGCTCCGACGAGCTATTTTCGGCTATTGCGCACATCTTTGCGGGGGATGTCAAAACGATAAGTATACGCAAACGGTATGCGCGCTATATGCATGCGCACGCATGGGAAGCCCATCACGCTGGCGGTGAGCGAGCAGTGTCGACGTTTGTTCGGCCCACCTGCAGCCACGTGCGTAAGTAAGGCCGATGATGCGATGTGTAAGGTGGATGGATAAGCTGTGTTTCCTGGGCACCTGGGTCCTGGTTGTCCGATTCACACCGATGCACAAATGCACATCTCTTGTTGTTGCATAGTTGTTGCAGAGTTGCATGTGGGGCAGTTAGAGGCACCAAGGGGCGGCACTGAGAGCCTTTAAACGAGTGAAATACGTCCACCATCTCTGCTGTGCAATCCTTGTGCTTGTTCCGGCAGATGGGGGTTCACTTGCGTGCCACACGCCCATCAACAGCGACTCATCGACTTCCAACATAGAGGCTGCACTGCCCCAAGCACAACGCAGCCTTCCCACGCAGACTTCCCGCCCTCCCGTCATTGCTGTCAGCATCCTCCTGGCCAGGAGGAGGACGCCTACCTCCAGAGTACCAGCGTAGCTGGCCTCGACCCCCAAACGCGCCCCCCTTTCACCCTTTCAGTGGACCTTTCAGCGGACCTTTCAGTAGATGTAACCAACTCGAATTGAATTTCACGTGAAACGCACCTTTCACGCCATGCATTACCTATCCCCAGCCTGATGTTGCCCCACCATCACAGCAGCCATGCGCAATGTACACCACGACCGACAAATGAGCACGCGACGCGCACACGCATCACAGATGACGCGCCAAAGTGGCTCCGCTAAGGAGCGTGGGAAAATGACGGCTCACCCCGCACTCACCCCGCGCCTCACTGAGTTCCTTCTCACCCCGGTGCAGGCAAAAATGTGTGGAAATGGCGTTTCTCACACTTTATGGGTCGAAATTCGCGCAATGTCACCCTGCAGCGCTGTCCCAATATTTTCCGGCCAATCTCAGCCGACTAATGCACCTTTCGGGAACTGCGGGGTGCGGCTTACGGAAACACTAACGCGTTACCATGCCATGGTGGGGCGAACGATCCTGGGATCGTGCGCAGCCATCTCCACCATGCCCTCCAGCAGTTGCAACGTGTGCGACCGCAACAGCGGGGGCGTTCACGTCAATGCCAAACTGCCGCTGCCATCGACGCCGCCCGCCGCTGTTAATGCGTCCCCCCCACCGCCCCACGCACCGCCTCACCCACATTCCCCCCACCGCCCCCTCCACTGCCCCCCCCACCGTCACACCATCTCACCGCCCCACCACCCCACCGGCCCAGCATCCCATGGGTGGCCACCGCCCGTCGACACGCCCATCCACCACCCCACAGCCCCACCGCCCCACCACCTCACAAACCCACCGCCGCCCACCCACCCACCCCCCACCGCCCCACCGCCCACCACCTCACAGCCCCCCCCCCCCCCCCCGCCCCCCCCCCGCCCTACCACCCCACCAGCCCTGCATCCCACCGCCCGTTGACACGCCCATCCACCACCTTGACACTGTGGTTCCTCTGAAGGAACCACATTGGTTCCATTGGCTGCTGCTGGTGAACCGCAGTGGTGGAACAGCACCAGCCGCTGCAGCCTGTTGCTGGGGTCCCAGCAGTGCTGTGTTTGGCACATTTGGGCACATTTAGGCACACGCGTGCGGTGGCGGGTGCGGTGTGGTCGCTGAGTAGAGTGCTGTGGCGGGTGTGCTACTAGCCCCGTTTCCGGTGGTCTGGGGGAGGGCTTTTTGGTCCCTTCATGGTTTTATACCTTGGGTCCGCCCTGTGGCCATTTGAGGGGCTGGGTGTGCAGCCTGCACAGTGGTGCAGCTTGCTTGGCGCCCGCCGCCAAGTGTGGATGGCGTTACCGTGGGCTACTTGTAGCTTGACCTTTTGTGGGCCTTGAGCCTTGTTTCTTAAGTCCCACTGGAGCTTTGGAACCGTACGTGTGACCGCCAGAAGTGGATTGTAACCAAACATCATCAAAAACATCACATTTGTTTGGTACATTTCTGCAGAATGGTGACAGTGACCACACACCTGAGGGGTGTTGTTGTTGTTGTGGGCGAGTGTCACTGAGTTGTTAACAGTCTTGCGCTGGTGTGTGCGGGCCACGATTGGCGCCGGCGGTGGTGTTCTTTTGTGCGAGCGTGCGTGTGCTGCTTGCGTGCGCATGCGTGCGTGCGCTCCTGGTATGCTTGGCTCGGGATCCTTGGTGCTGCTGATGTTGCAGTTGTCTAGGGACGGCCCACAGGCGGTTGAGCAGCAGAGCATGTGAATTTGGAAGTGTGGCAGGGGATACTATCCAGAGCGCACCCTCTTTTTCCCTCTCTCATCCTCAGTGTGCCTGCTTATTGCTGACTCTGGACATATCAATAGCAAGGTGGGTGGGCCGGTCGCAGTCCCGCCTGGAGAGGGGCGACGGCAGGGATGGGTTGTACGCCACGCCTGGGCTCTGCGTGTGGGTGGACGGCGCATACGGTGCACGTATTGTATGTGCCACCACACGTCGGTGGTTCCTAGCTAGGGATGGCGGCAGATGAGGGCGGCGGCTGGCCATGCATGGCCAACATCGATCCCCGCTCGGCGCGTAGACTCTCCTTAATCAGGCGTACTCTCGTCTGCTGGAACGCATCGCAGCTATGGGCGCGTGGCACTTGCCAGGGCGTCGAAGCCTCGCGTTCGGGTGAATAGATTTGGTCAAATCTGTGGATTCGATTTGGGCATGCGCACTGGATTGCATGCGCACAACATGGGCGCACTCATCTCGCTATTGTGCGTGCTCCCCATGCCACCATATATGCAGATGAGCAAGCCCATTGGAAAGGTCGGCCTGGAGGACACCGGTCCGGCCCTCCACAGGATCCGCATCACCCTCACGTCCAAGAACGTCCCGAACCTGGAGAAGGGTGAGTGAGGGAGAGGGGGAGAGGGTCGCCAGCCCCAGGGATTCTAGGCATTATTCAACTATATGAGACGCGTGACTGTGACACTGGGGAAGGGTGTGAGTGCATCGTGGGGCGGGTGCGTCCGCGTGCTCACCCCAGGGGTCGGTGCAGCGCAGTGATGTCCTTAGCACCCCCGCAACCCCCGCAGCCAAGGGGGGTAGCACTCCCCAGAGCCCACTGGGGTCACTCGGAAGCGGATGCGGAGTGTCCCCGCGGTTCTTTTGCGCCCGGTCGCAGGGTCTGGGGCGCTCTGTGCAGGCAGCAACTTGGACTGGGTTGGAAGAGGTGTGAGGTGCAAAAGTTGGTCCGGTGTCGCGCATAGACGCCGCGGCGGCCACCGAGCCGTCGAAACTTGCGACAGGGCATTACTGGAAGACCCCTGTGCCCGCGCACAGCGGTGCGAGGGCCTCGAGGTTTGCCTCCGGCAACACCAGCTGTCGACTAGCGGTCGCGCAGGAGCGCAGCTCCCGCCGATTTGAGGCAGCAGACGTGTCCTATGTATCCGCTCTAGTCTCTGGCACGCCGGCAGAGTCGATTGGGGACCGTTTGTGCAGTTGCATGGAGGTGGCGCGCCATGCAGCTGGGTGCGCGCACATGGTGCGCGCACCCTTCACCAAGCATATAGGCCCCTGTTGAACCCCAGCCTTTACCAGCAAATGCTTTGATATAAGTTCTATGTCTGTACCTCGATAAACACGCTTCCTGTAAATTGCACCCACTTCCACCCGCTCCCAGCGCAGCCTCTCCACGCCCCGGCGCCCCGCGCCGGACCCTGGACCTAGGCACGGACACTACGCAGTTAATTCCTGGTCTGGGGGCCCGCAGCGAGTGCGCGGGCCGACTTTGAGGACCGGGATCGTGAAAAAGGCGCCCCACAGACGGCGGCCTCGCGCCTACTCTCCCACGCCGCCGCTCGGAACTTAAGCTCCTTATAATATATGTAATGCGCCCACGAAGTGGCGTCGTGGGAGAGCGGGCGGAAGTTGACCTAAATTGTGACCCCAGCTGGTGTGGGGGAGTGCTACCCCCCTGCCGCAGCCCCCGCTGCGGGAGAAAACGGGAAATTAGAGGGGAAACTACGGGAGGGGGGGGGGATGATCGTGGGAATGTCACTCCGAAAAGTGTGAAAATCTGCAATGTTCACACTTTTCTCCGAAACATCGCCTCCTGCGGGGGCACTTCTGCATGTCACCTCTGATGTTGCGGGGGTAAACAGGACATTCTCGGTTTCCTTAAAGGACACCACTGGTGCAGCGGCAACATAGCACTCGAAGTTAAGGGTTTAGGGCACTCGCAGTGTTGCGCCGCCCTTGCCGCCACAAGGCAAAACTCCTGCGTGTGGGAGGGCGGTGCGGCCGCGTGTTTGCGAGAGTGTGTGTGTGCGTGTGTGTGTGTGTGTGTGTGTGTGTGTGTGTGTGTGTGTGTGTGTGTGTACGGGCACGCGCGTGTGAGAGCCCGGCCACTGCCAGTGCCACCTTGACGCGTTTCCCCCCGCCTTCCCCCTGCCCCCCTCCCTCAGTGTGCGCCGACCTGATCAAGGGCGCCAAGGACAAGCAGCTCAAGGTCAAGGGCCCGGTGCGCATGCCCACCAAGACGCTGCGCGTGACCTCGCGCAAGGGCCCCTCCGGCCAGGGTACCGCAACCTTCGACTGCTTTGAGATGAGGTGAGGGGGTTGGGGGACCCTACCAGAATCCCAACGTCTGATCCGCGCAAGTGAATGCGGTCATAACGCCTGAGGCGGTTGGGGGTGCGCCTCAGGCGGTGGTGGGCGCCTAAGGCGGTCGGGGTGGCGCCTGAGGCGGTTTGGATAACGCCTTAGGCGACGCCTGCGGCGATCGGGGGTGCGCCTCAGGCGCACGCCTCAGGCGGCCAGAGCGCCTGAGGCGCCGCCTGATCCGCGCAAGTGAAGGCGGCGCGTGAGGCGTGGAGAATGTGGTAGGATGAGAGGGGTCGGGGGAGGGGCGCTGCTGCAGGGAGAGGGGTTGTTGCACAGACGCTGCAGGGGGCGGTGGAGGTGGTGGTGGTGGTGCTGCCGCTGCTGCTGCTGCTGCTGCTGCTGCTGCTGCTGCTGCTGCTGCTGCTGCTATTCATGTTGCTGCTGCTGTTGCAGAGCGGGGGGGGAGGGGAGGGGGCTGCTTGCATGCGCGTGTTCAGGTGCACACGTTCCGGGATTGATAAATCTGGCTCGGGAAGCCACCAGGCGCTGCTCGCATGCACTGTGCCTACGCGCAACCACGTGCTTGAAAGGAAATGCTGCCCGTGGGCCAAAACGTTTGTCGTCGGCGAGCAGTGGCGCCGAGAAGGTGCTCACGCAGACGAGGGTGTGCTCACGCCAGTGGTTCCGTAAGGACATTGGAAAAATGATGGCTCAACCCGGGCCTCACGCTCATTTCGCTAATCTCAACCCGATGGAGGCGTTTTCTTGCGGAAGAGCAAGTGTGAAAATGCTGATTTCACACTTTTTCGGGTCAGATTTCGCGCAATCTCAACCCGACGCGCCAGCCCGAATCGGCCAATCTCAACCCGAAAGTGTACTTTGTCGGGTTGCGGGTTGGCTAACGGAAACACTGGCTCACGCCCCTTGTGTTCCCCTGGGAGCCTACCCTACCACATTCCCAACGCCTGAGGCGGCGCACCAGGCGGCGCATTTACTTGCGCAGATCAGGCGGCGCCTCAGGCGCGCCGACCGCCAGAGGCGCCGCCTGAGGCGCACCCCTGATCGCATCAGGCACCGCCTTAAGCGTCATTTCGGCAGCCTCAGGCGCCAACCCGACCGTCTTCGGCGCCCACCACCGCCCGAGGCGCACCCCCGACCGCCTCAGGCGCTATGCCAGCATTCACTTGCACGGGTCAGTCGTTGGGATTTTGGTAGGGGAGCCTACACCTCAAACCGCCCCCCCCCCCCCCCTCCCTCCCCCCTGCGCAGGATCCACAAGCGCCTCATCGACCTGCACTCGCCCGCCGACGTGGTCAAGCAGATCACGAGCATCTCCATCGAGCCTGGTGTGGAGGTCGAGGTCACCATCAACGATGCGTAAGCGGGGGCAGAGACGGTGCCGCTAGCGCCTGCTGCTGCTGCTGCTGCTGCTTCAGGGAGGGGTCCGCCCTGGGCATCGCCGCCCGACTCTAAAGCGCAGCTCTGGTGTTTCGCGGGGGTGTCTTGTAACGCACGCCCCGGCGATGGCATTGTCGACGACGAAGGGTCCCCTGTTGGGGAGGGGGAGGGCAGCGAGAGCGAATCCAGTGCGGGCGGTTTTCCACACTGCACCCTAACTTAACCTGAGTGTGACTGCTGTAAGAGGCCGGTCACACTGGGGGTCCGTTACGGGTAGATTTGGCACCCACGTTAGGCTCCACGCTAGGCACGACCTAACGTGAAAACGACAGCCGGTCACACTCGGTTTACTTTAGGGGCCAGTGTGGAAAACCGCCCGCACTGGATTCGCTCTCGCTGCCCTCCCCCTCCCCAGCAGAGGACCCCTCGTCGTCCATAATGCAATCGCCGGGGCGCAGGCCTCGTGGGCGCAGAGATTCGCGGCGGTCAACGGAGGTTGACGGCCCCGCGCCCTCGCGACGCGGACGCTCGTCTCTCCCCCTGTTACAGCTCGATGCGGGGTCCATGCGGCCGCCCAGGGGCGGGGGTGGGTGGGACGCGTACCGTGAAAACCTAACTTGGGGGGGGGGGGGCCAAGTTAGATTTTGCACCTCACGTTAGGTTTCCGCTAACCGCGACCAGTGTTTCCGGCCCCACGTTTGCGAAAATCTAACGCTGACCGTAAACGGGCGCCAGTGTGACCGACCTCGCTTCACACTGAGACATTCTCGCGGTCGATCGCTGTCTGCCCGATCCCGCTCGGGTCACTCTCGAGCGAGTGTCAAGACGTGGTGTTGACCCCCCTTCACCCCCCCGCATCATTTCAAACTGATCTGGTGGCTCTGTTCTTCTCGACACCCCGCGCTCGCTGACTACCGGGAGCACACATACACACACGCTGCCTACTTACAGCGCGCTGCCCGATAGCTGCATGCATGCAGGCACGCACGCTGCCTAGCTGCAGCGACTGCCTGCCAACTGGCTGCCTAGCTGCAGCGGCTGCCTGCGAACTAGCTACCCCCCTACCTGCTGCCCAGTTATTTTCAGGAGTTTTTTTTATTAATAATTCCACAGCCGTATTTTGCTTTGGCCACGTTGACCGGTGGCCTCCCGGGGTCCCGTGCGCGCTGAGTTTCAGTCCAACCCAGGTCAGTTGATCGGCCTGCGCGCAGCTAGTTGAACGCTGCTGACAGCACCCGCGGCCTCCCAATGGGCGCAAACAGCGCAAGTGTGGCGCCACACGCGTGCGGTGGCGGGTGCGGTGTGGTCGCTGAGTAGAGTGCTGCGGCGGGTGTGCTACTAGCCCCGCTTCCGGTGGTCTGGGGGAGGGCTTTTTGGTCCCTTCATGGTTTTATACCGCCCTCTGGCCATTTGAGGGGCTGGGTGTGCAGCCTGCACAGTGGTGCTGCTTGCTTGGCGCTCGCCACCAAGTGTGGATGGCGTTACCGTGGGCTACTTGTGGCTTGATGATGATGAGAGTTTTACAATCCACTTCTGGCGGTCACACGTACGGTTCCAAAGCTCCATTGGGACTTAGAGAAACAAGGCTCAAGGCCCACAAAAGGTCAAGCTACAAGTAGCCCACGGTAACGCCATCCACACTTGGTGGCGGGCGCCAAGCAAGCAGCACCACTGTGCAGGCTGCACACCCAGCCCCTCAAATGGCCAGAGGGCGGACCCAAGGTATAAAACCATGAAGGGACCAAAAAGCCCTCCCCCAGACCACCGGAAGCGGGGCTAGTAGCACACCCGCCACAGCACTCTACTCAGCGACCACACCGCACCCGCCACCGCACGCGTGTGGCGCCACCTCCCCTTCAAAAACACCCCCAGAGGGAATGCCATCTAGCAAGCAGGTGCAGGCACCCGCTCGCCGTCAACGACGAGGCGCGCGCGGTGGAACTGCGCCCGCTTCCCCGCAGCCTTGGCGGCGAGGAAAGCGGGCCACAGCGCCCGGTGCTGCGCCTCCTCGCGGTCACTGAGGACGTCGAAGACAGCAGCCGACGGGTCCACGTCGCGCAGGTTGCGGCGGGAGCGCACGACGGTGTCGGCCACAGCGTCAGACGCCACGGTAAAGAGCACACGTAGCACGCCACCCCGGCGCGGCTCCACACCAATGCCCCCGACGGCAGGCTTGGCGTTGAGGAACGACGCGGACACGACCCCGCCACCAGCCGGCCTATCCCGGCCAGAGACGTCGTGCACAAAGCGCACGAGATTCATAGCCAGGCAGACGGGCAGGCTGACGCCGTCCCGGCGGCTGCAGCAACCCGCACAGCCGCCGCCGCCACCGCCGTCTCCTCGGGACCATAGCAGTCACTGAACAGCCGCCTCACATGCCGCGTGGACCCCAAGTAGGAGGCGTCGCGCAGTGCGCCGCGCACGATCCCGTCGCGCGCCATCTGGCCTTCAGAGCCACGGCTCGCTATGAGCCTGGTGGCGGCTGCCACAGGGATGGACGGCACGTGGCTGCGGCACAGCGACGTTTCGCCCACATGCGCGGGCAGCCCCCCCCGGCGGGAGGGGCCGCGCGCAGATGCGGCACGCGCGGCGCCCGCCGCGGCAGGCCGCTCCGCCGCCGGCGCGCCCGCTGCCGACGCCACAGGGGCGGCAGCAGCAGCGGGCCGGGCAGGCTGAGCAGCCTTGGCAGCAGGCGCCGCGCGGGGCGCACTGTGGGCCGCATGCGGCACTGCATGCGGCATCTGCATGGGCGCCCGGGGACGCGGCTCACCAGGAGGTGCACCAGGTCCACGAGGGACGCAATCTGTTGCGTCTGCGCCTGGACCACAGCGAGCACCACCGCGAGGGCGTCGCTGCTGTGGCTGGCGTCGGCAATCTGTGTCGCGCCCACATGCGTCGGCGCATTCTGTGGCTGAGCGCGCGCGCTCGCCTCCTGTCCACCAGCCCGCCTACCAGGCCTCTGAGGTCAGCCTGCCCCGCCAGGATGGCGCGGAGGGGGTCTGTGGTGTCGGCCGAGGCCGAAATGTGGTTGCTGGCGCCTCCATGCATGTGTTGCGCAGCCTCCGCGTATGTGGCCGCCCCCAGCGCCCCAGGGAGCGCCGGAAGCTGGTTCTGTGTCTCACCGACGCACGCGCGGTGGCGTGGCGAGGAGTCTGAGCCGGGGGAACCGCTGCTCACCGAGTCTGTGACGGTGGCCGCGCGGGCGACTAGCGCGCCGGCGACCTCGCTGTGTTTGCGCGGCTTAGAGCGCGTCATGGTCGTGGTCCTTATCCGGGACCAGGGGCTCTGTGGGGGAGGGCCCTGTGGGGGCCCTGTGGGTAGGTAGGGTCCCTGTGGGGGCCCTGTGGGGGAGGATGGAGGACCGGATGGAGGATTGGAGGGGCGGGATGTCCCTCCGGGATGTGGGCCTTGAGCCTTGTTTCTCTAAGTCCCACTGGAGCCTTGGAACCGTACGTGTGACCGCCAGAAGTGGATTGTAAAACTCTCATCATGAACATCATCATCATCATCATCAAGTGTGCTGTTGCTGGAGCTTTAGAACCGTACGTGTGACCGTCAGAAGTGGATTGCAAAACTCTCACCATCTGTTGCATCTTTGCTGCAGCTTTGAATGTAGTGCTAGCTCTGGCCCAGATACAGGCAGGCCTGTATCGATTCACACTCGATTCTCACACAACTTGATTGTGGCCCCTACCTGTCCGACCTGTATTCCGCTGTTGCGTTGTGCCCGACACATGGGCAGCGGCACGTTGTAAAGATAAGAAAGCACCTGAAGCGGATGTAAAGCGAAGCCAAGAAGAACCGAATCGCGCGATTTGCAGCAAGCAGTGACACCATGCCACTCGCCAGCTTGTTTCGAGCGGCCAGCTGTGTAGCTGGTGTGTTTGGGAGGCTAAGATCTTGGGGGCTATGCTGGCAGGGGCTTCGCCTGCGTCGGGCTGGAAGAGAGGGTCACCTGGAGCAACAAGCAACATTAAGCCAGCGTGCGCACGACAGGCCTGTGCGAACTGGGGCTTCCGGCCCGGCTTGCGCACGGCTACGGGCGGATGCAAGGCGAAACCGAGCTTCCCCCAGATGCCTTCACATGCCTGGCACCACATCCCTCACAGGTCAGACCACCGGTTCAGACGAGGAGATAACACCCGGCACCAGCAGAGCGGGGGACGCGAGCCGGGCATGCGCCACAGGTGCGGTGCTGCAATTAAAAAAAATGTGGGGCAAGGGGCACGAGTGGGACCGCAGCGTAGAGACTGCAAGGCAGGCCATAGGGTCAGCAGCAGGCCTTGGGAGGGCACGCATGCATGGCAGGCATGCAAAGGGGGTTGGGCACGCACCCTTGCGCGCTGGCGCCAGCGCGCGCGCGCGCGCCCCGCCGCTCCCGCCATGGCATGCGCGCAGCGTCACGCATGGTCGCCCTCCCCCCCTTCTCTCGGCTGGGTGCCCCCACACACACACACCCCCCACCCACCCCACCCCTGCTGCACCGGTGCGTGCGCGCGAAGGAGCAGGCGTGCCAAGGCTGGGGCACCCACCCGCCGGGGTGTTGCCCGCGCAGCAGCGCTGCGCAGCGTCCCCCCCTCCGCGACACGGCCAGTCGGCGTCGCTAGAGGAAGTGGGCCCGGCGCGCGCTGCGGCGTTCGTGGAAGCGGCCGAGGCCCTGCTCGAAAAGTCAGCACACGGGCTGTCATCGCTGTCGATGGAGCGCACGTCGGCGTCAAAGCGCTCCGACGGCGGCGCGTCCGCGCACCACCACGGGAGTGGGCACATGCGGATCGTGCGCGGCCTCTCCGACGATGGGTCGCCACACCCGAGCGGAGGCGGCGCGCGCGGCAGCGGCGGCGGCGGGCGCGCGCGCGTCGCGAGCGACGATGGCAGCGCCAGCAGCGGCGCGGGCTCCCCGTCAGCGGGCCACGCGGCGGCCGACCTCTCGGGGCTCCGCAGGGCTGCGCGCGAGCTACATGCGGCGATCAGCGCCAGCGGCGCGCGCGCACAGCCCGCCGTCGCCGCCGCCGCCGAGTCGCCGTCCCCGTCGTCGGCATCGCCGTCGAAGCTCGGGCTCGGCGCGGCGCGACGCGCAGGCGCGCGCATGGCGTCGGGCGGTGAGGCCGCTGGCCACGAGGGCCGGCGCGCGCGGGACGAGGAGGAGCTCGGGGGCGGGGAGCCGGGCGGCCGCCACCTGCCGATGCTCGTGTACCCTGCACTGCCGGTGGGTGGTCTGGACTCGGTCCAGTGGTCTTCTTTGGCTCGTGGCTTTGGATTTTGGCTCGAGAGTTGTGTATGTTGGTTGGTTGCTTGGGGGGGGGCATCGCGCGTGTGAGGAGGGGGAGCGGGGAGCCGTGCGGCGGACACCTGCCGATGCTCGTGCACCCTGCGCTGCCGGTGGGTGCAGACGACTGTGGTAGTCTTTGTGATTTCGGGTGTTCGGCTCGACAGCTGTGTCCAGTTGATTGGTTGCTTGGGGGGGGGGGGGCATCGCCTTGTGTCGCGCATCACGACATCCCGCCACACGGCGCGCGCCGCCCCGCGCCCCATGCCTGCGCCACCAGCGCGAAGGTGCTGCTGCACGCCGCGCGCGCGCTGCTTCTGCCGCCGCCGCCAGCACCCATGACCACGGTGCTGGTGTCGCATCGGCGGCGGACGCCCCCCACACCGCACACAAGCACCCACGCACGCACACAGATACACACGCACACACACATGCACGCACACACCTGCAGGTGCTGCTGCACGCCGCGCGCGCATGCGCGCTGCCGCCGCCGCCGCCGGCACCTGTGACAACAATGCTGGCCAAGCACAGGCAGCTGCCCGCTGACATGCAGCGCGAACGCTGGTGCATTGGGGACTACACGCTGCAGGAGAAGCTGTACAAGGGTGAGAGTGGCAGGAGAGGGGGGAGGGGGGAGGGGGGAGAGGGTCCCCCGTCCGAGCCCCCTCCCATCTCTGCCTCTCTTCCTGTCTCTCTGACACTCTCACCCTCTCCTAACGCTTTTTCTCTCCATCATGGCAGGCTATGCGTCCGTTGTCTACCGCGCGCACTGCCGCCGCTCCGGCGCGACAGTCGTCCTCAAGATTTACTCGCTCGACGCTGTGATTGACCTGTACAAGTTCCAGATCTTCCGCGAGGTGTGTATGGCTGCAAAAAATGCCATGGCACTGACTGGGTGACTGGGTGACTGAGTGACTGAGAGATTGAGTGACTGAGCGACTGAGTGACTGAGTGACTTGACTGACTACCTTGTTTGCTCACTTGCTCGCTCACTCGCTTGCTCCTAGACTCACGCGCGCAAACACACATGCGTGCACACCCACCCACCCACCCACCCACTCACTCACTCACTGCTGTAGGTGTGGCTGCACGCGCGGCTTAACCACCCTAACATCATCCTCCTGCTGGCGGCGTTCCAGGAAGACGACCAGGTGGGAACTGTGTCTTGTATATGTGGACTTTGGGGGCGATTTGGGACACCCTCAGAGCACCATCAGAGCACCACCAAAGCAGCATCAGGGCGTCATCAGAGCACCCCACCAGAGCACCAGCAGGGCGTCATCTGGGCGTCACCAAAGCGCACCACCAGATCACCATCGGAGAACCCCATCAGCGTACCAGCAGTGCGTTATCAGAGCACCACCAGAGCACCATCAGAGCACCATCAGAGCACCAACAGAGCGCCAACAGAGCAGCACAGAGCACCATCAGAGCACCTCATCAGAGCACCAACAGAGCACCAACAGAGCAGCACAGAGCACCATCAGAGCACCCCATCAGAGCACCAGCAGAGCACCATCAGAGCGCACCACCAGAGCACCATCAGGGCGTCATCAGAGCACCAGCAGAGCACAAACAGAGCAGCACAGAGCACCATCAGAGCACCTCATCAGAGCATTATCAGAGCACCATCAGAGCGCACCACCAGAGCACCATCAGGGCGTCATCAGAGCACCACCAGAGCAGCACAGAGCACCAGCAGAGCACCCTATCAGAGCACCATCAGAGCGCACCATCAGAGTACCATCAGAGCGCCATCAGAGCACCCTGCCAGAGAACCACAAAGCGCCATCAGAGCACCGTCAGGGTCCCTCCCCCCCCTTATGTATTATGGGGCAAAATGCGCACACCACTGCGGTGCTGATGAACCTGGTGTGAGGAGTGCTGTACTTGGCATTTACACACATACACACACACACTCACACACACAAGCACACCCACATGCACACTCATACGCCCGGGCCTAATGCGCCATCAAAGACATCCGAAGGACAGTGAATCGACCACATGCCTGTTTGCCCCCTCATCAGGTGGTTCTTGTTGAGGAGTTTGCCGATGGATGCGACCTGCTCGCGCTGCTGCAACAGCACGGGGGGCGTCTGTCTGAGCAGCTGGCAGTGCAGGTGTGTGTGTGTGTGTGTGTGTGTGTGTGTGTGTGTGTGTGTGACCTGCCGCTGCTGCAGCAGCACGGGGGCGTCTTTCCGAGCAAGTGGCAGTGCAGGTGTGTGTGTTTATATGTGCGCGTGTGTGTGTGTGTGTGTGACCTGCTGGCGCTGCTGCAGGGTGCAGGTGCAGGGTGCAGGGCACCACGACCACCGCCGCCACTGCCGCCACCAGAACTCGACGACAAACCACATCCCCACACTTTACACACTCGCCGCACTCCCCACACCAGGTCATCCTGGCCCCCTTCATCCGAGCGCTCGACTACATGCACTCTATGGGCATGCTCCACCGCGACATCAAGCCAGAGAACATCCTGTTCACGTCGGGCATGGTGCTCAAGCTGGGAGACTTCGGCCTCGCCATTGATACGCACGATGAGCAGCCGGTGACGCGCGCGGGCACGCTTGACTATATGGTGAGTTTATTGCGCTCCATGTTGCGCCGGGAACTGGGGAGTGCCTCAGCAGCTCCGATACCACGATCTTGACCCACAGCGCAGTCTCACTCTCTCTCACTCTCTCACTCTCTCTCTCTCTCACTCTCACACTCTCACTCTCACTCTCTCACTCTCTCATACGCACACACTCTCTCTCCCTGATTCGCTGTCTTTTCTCTCTTGTGCTACTTATTCTGCATCTGGAAACAAACTCGCAGGCACCCGAGGTGCTCCGCTGCCCTTACAAGTCGCGCCCGGATGAGAACAAGAACCGGCGCACTCACACGCTTATTCTCACTCTATCTTTCTCTCTCTCATTCATTTGCTGTCTTTTATCTCTTCTGCTTCTCATTCTGCTTCTGGAAACAACACTCACAGGCGCCCGAAATGCTCCGCTGCCCCTACAAGTCGCGCCCCGAGTAGACCAAGGACCGGCGCTTACACGCACACTCTCTCTCACACTCTCTCTCTCTCTCTCTCATCCGCTGTCTTTTCTCTCTTCTGCTTCTCATGCTGCTTCTGGAAACAACACCCACAGGCACCCGAGCTGCTGCGCTGCCCCTACTAGTCGCGCCCTTAGGAGAACCAGGACCGGCGCGCACACGCACACACACTCTCTCTCTTATCCGCTGTCTTTTCTCTCTTCTGCTTCTTATTCTGCATCTGGAAACAAACTCGCAGGCGCCCGAGGTGCTCCGTTGCCCTTACAAGTCGCGCCCTGACGAGAACAAGGACCGTCGTGAGGTAAGCACGCCTCGTGTCCTGAGCTTGGGTGAAATGGGAAGTGCCTCAGTAAGCACGCCTCGTGCCCTGAGCTTGGATGGAATGGGGAGTGCATCAGCACGCACTCGCAACAAACGCAAAATGGGGAGTGCCTCAGTAAGCGCGCCTCGTGTCCAAAGCTTGGGTGTAGTGGGGAGTGCCTCAGCACGCACTCGCAACAAATGCAAAATGGGGAGTCCCTCAGTACGCAAAATGGGGAGTGCCTCGGTAAGCACGCCTTGTGCCCTGAGCTTGGGTGAAGTGGGAAGCACGCCTCGTGTCCTGATTTTGGGTGAAATGGGGAGTGTCTCAGTACACACTCGCAACAAACGCAAAATGGGATGTGCCTCAGTACGCAAAATGGGGAGTACCTCGGTAAGCGCGCCTCGTGCCCTGAGCTTGGGTGATAAGGGAGTGTCCCAGTGATAGTCGCATCCAGTCCAGTGGTGTCCTTCAGGAAACCGAGAATGTCCTGTTTGCCCCGCAACATTGGAGGGCACATGCCGACTTGCCCCCGCAGGAGGCGTTTTTTTTGCGGGAAAGTGTGAAAATGCCGATTTTCACACTTTTCTGAGCCAAATTCCCGCGATTCGCTCCCGCAGTTTCCCCTCAAATGTCCCGTTTTGCTCCCGCAGCGGGGGCTGCGGGCGCTGCGGGGGCGCTCAGGACATCACTGGTCCAGTCACCAGCCGCATGTTGGCAGTGCCCTCGAGCGATATCTTTACGGGTGGATCTGTAGGCCTGGTGCCCTGTCTAGACCCAGTGCGTGCGCGCATGTGGGGGTTGACCCTCACCCCTACCAGCCAGCCAGTTTCAGCCTGAGACTGAGTTGAGGTGTCGGGCGCTAGAGCCGATGCACGTCTCTTACATCATTACTGGTGTCACACAGACTGAAATATCCATCAGCATCGTCATCATCACACGCCGAGCAGTGTCGAATGCGCCGCCTGTTGGGTGTGCATCAACCCTACCACATTCACAACACCTGAGGCGGCACCTCAGGCGTCCCATTCCATGGCGCAGATCAGGCGGCGCCTCAGGCGCTCCGACCGCCTGAGGCGCCGCCTGAGGCGCACCCCTGATCGCCTCAGGCGTTATCCAAAACGCCTCAGGTGCCACCCCGACCGCCTCAGGTGCCCACCACCGCCTGAGGCGCACCCCGGACCGTCTCAGGCATTAAGATCGCATTCCATGGCGCGGATCAGACGTTGGGATTTGGGTAGGGCAAGCGTGCATCTAGTGTGCATCAAGTGTGCATCAAGTTTGCATCAAGTGTGCATCAAGTGCACTCTGCCCTCGACCCTTAACAACACTCCCTCTCTACCACCCGCAGCTGCAATACGGAGCAGGCGCCGACGCATGGGCGGTCGGCGTCCTATGCTTCGAGCTCCTGTCTGGATTCCCCCCGTTCTACGACCCATGTCGGCAGGTGTGTGTTTGTGTGTGGGGTGAGGGGGTGTGTGTGCGCGTGCGTGTGTGTGTGTGTGTGTGTGTGCGCGCACGTGTGCGTGTGTGTGTGTGCGTGTGCGTGCGTGTGTGTGCATGCATGTGCATGTGTGTGTGCGTGTGCGTGTGCGTGTGTGTGTCGACCTGCTCTGTAAGCGCCCCCTTCCCATAAAGTAGTGCACAGCTCACCCACCAACTGCCAACCGTCCTTCCATCTAACCACCCAACCGCTCTCCCACCCACCCACCCATGCAGGCGACCGAGGCGCAGATCCTGGGCAGTGGCATGCCGCGCCTCTCCAGCCGCCTGTCGCTAGGTGCGTGGCAGTCATGTCCTTAGCGCCCCCGCAGCCCCCACAGCCCCTGCTGCGGGGGCAAAATGAGAAATTGGGGGGGAAATTACGGGGGCAGATCGCGGAAAATCTCGCCCCGAAAAGTGCGAAAATCGGCGATGTCACACTTTTCCGCAAATAATCGCCTCCTGCGGGGCTATTTGGCATGTTCCCTCAAATGTTGCGGGGGCAAAGAGGACATTCTCGGATTCCTTGAGGACACCACTGGTGCATGGTGTCAGCGGCGATGCTGGGCGCGGACCGGGTTGTCGGGGGCAGCCAACTACCTGTGTACCGCAGTACTGACCGCTTTGCCTTGGCGCCACTCTCTCTAAGGGGGTAATTGTTTAGAATCTTGGTGCCTTGCCGCGGGATTTTTTTCGATTTTTCCCGTTTTGCCATCACTTTGGCGTTTTACAGACTTTTCGGCAATATTTTTTAGAAATCGACCTTGCCGCGACGTTTTCCGAGATATTGAATCGGCAAGGCAAAGCGGTACTACGGTAGCTTCTGCTGGCCCTTGTGTTTGTTGCTGGGGGGGGGGGGGGGGGGGGGGCTGGTTCCAGTGATTCCCCTGCGAGCCGTATACCGCTCCGAGCCGGATTTCCCATTTCCCAGAAAACCAACCCACCCTTAGTGGGTGAGGGCGTGGAGCGATGCGTTGGAAAGCTCTTGCCGAGAGCAGCACAACGGCATGCATTGCATGAATACCCGCTGTGTATTGTGCCTGGTATGAGCGGTCAAAGTTGCTGGAGCCGGCAAAAAACTTATTGCTAAAATCCTTCCCAGGGACCACTGGCTGGTTCTTGAGGTGAGGGCAGTTGTTGTTCTTGCCAAGCCCGCTTTCTTCATGCCTGCCCCAGCCCCGTGCCCAGCCCATCCACGATGCGGTGCGTGGTGTCAGCGGCGACGCTGGCGACAAAACGGGGCCCCCGCCGAAGCAGCAACTGCCTGCGTCCTTGTAGAGAGAGGAGAGCGACCCCTGTGCCCTTTTGATAATGGATGTTACAGTCGGGGACACCGCGAAAGGCGTATAAGCCTGTCTTTTGTCATGAAGCACCCATCACGAAAAATATACCGTAGTAGCGCTTTGCCTTGCCGATTAAATAACTCGGAAAACGTCGCGGCAAGGTCGATTTCTAAAAGATATTCCCCAAAAAGTCAAAAACGCCAAAAGTGACGTCAAAACGGGGGGGAAAATCCCGCGGCAAGGCACCAAAATTCTAAACAATTACCCGCTTTATAAAAGTGGCGGCAAGGCAAAGCGGGAAGTACTACGGTAGCTTGATAATTGAGCTCCCCCTTCACACACAGGCGCCCGCGCCTTCATCACGCGTGCGCTGCCCCCCCCCCCCCTAGCAATATGGAACCCTCGTTTTGCTGATGCCCCCCGCCTGGGCACTCATCATGAAGAACACAGCCTGACACTTGAGCTCCCCCACATACACAGGCGCCCGCGACTTCATCACGCGCGCGCTGCGCCGCGGTCACCCAGACGTGCACACACAAAAATAAGTTTCATTTTGATACTCCTACCTGATCACCCATCACGGAGAACCTAGACTAACAATTAAGCACCTCCCGTCCCAACAGGCGCCCGCGACTTCATCACGCGCGCGCTGCGCCGCGGCCACCCCGACGCGCGGCTCTCCGTGCACCAGATGCTGCACCACCCCTGGGTCGCGGGCGCAGGCAGGCTCATGCCGGCGCACCACGCGCGGGCGCTGGTGCAGCCGCAGCAGGCGCAGCAGGCACAGCAGGCGCAGCAGCAGACGCAGCAGGCACTGCAGGCGCCGGCGCCGCCGGCGCCGCGCCCACGCTTCGGGGCGACCGCGCAGCGCGTTGCTGTCGCGCAGCTCTCCTCTGCTGCCCTGCCGACTGCCACCCCGCCGCCGGTGTCGCCGCCGCCGCCGCCGCCGCGCGGCGCCGCCGCCGGCCCCACGTGCTCGCTCTCGCTGCAACCGTCCGGCCGTGCCGCACCGTCGGCCGCGGTGGCGGCGGTGGTGGCAGCGGCGGCCGCGGCGGCGGCGGCGCTGCGCTCGCGCGCGGGTGTGCGCGTGCTGCCGTACCCGCCCGCCGCGCCGACCGCCCGCCTTACCGCCAGCGGCCCCCCAACAACCTCCAGCAACCAGCAGCCACCCCCTCCGGCATCATCGCCGCCCTCCGCTGCAGCAAGGCACGGCAGCAGCGTCGCGTCTCCTGGGTCGACGTCGCTGCTCGCGCATGCGCGCCAGAGCCAGGCAGTCCCTGCAGACGTTGCAGGTGTTGCTGCTGCGCCGGGCACCGCCGCCGCCGCCACGGGTGGCGACGCAGCGCAGCACGCGTACCCGCAGGGCCCCGGCACGCCCGTCGGTGCGCACGCGGCACACAGCCCAAGCACATCCACGGCTGTGCAGCAGCAGCAGCAGCAGCAGCAGCCGTGGCAGGCACGGTGGGCATCGCCGCGCGCGGTCGGGCGCTCTGCGCTCGCGCAGCTGCCCGTCGCCGTGCAGGCGTGGCCCAAGGCGCGGCCTGCGCCGTCGGCGCCAGTCGCCATACTTGCTGCACCTGCCACAACCGCCACGACCGCCACAGCCGCCACGCCCGCGTCGACGCCGCGCACGCCGCCCCACTCGCAGCTGAACCAGCAGCACCAGCAGCACGGCGAGCAGCAGCGGCCCGCGCTGGCGCAGGCCCAGGCGCAGACGGGGGCGGGCAAGCAAGAGGCAGGCGTCACGCAGATCGCGCACTTGCCGCCCACCCCACGCGGCGGCGCGGGCCTCCTCCCGGCCGCGAGCGGCGGCAGCATGGGCTCGACAGGCTCGTCGCTCGGAATCACCACCCCGCCCCCAGTGGCAGTTAAGCACCACCAGCAGCAGAGGCCCGAGTGTGCGTCGCCGAAAGCGCAGGCGCAGCAGCAGCAGCAGATGGCTCTGGCGAGGGGCGCTGGGCCGCTCGAGTCGCCGACGCATGCGGCAACCCCCGGCAGCGACCTGCCACGCGGCGACGTGCTGACTCAGCAGCACCTGGGCCCAAGCCTGGTGGGAGCTACGCCTGCTGCGCTGGCCGCTGCGCGCGCGGGGCCAGCCCCGACACGGCCGCAGCCGCTCAGGATCACGCCATTTGCGCCTCCCCCGGCGCTCAACATCCACAACCTGCCCTTCTCCGACTCGCCCTCGGAGCGCCCACAGGGGTCGCTGCGCCAGCAGCTCATGTTGTCGCCAAACGGCTCGGGCCGCTGGGCCGACGCCCTCGCCGCCGCCGCGGTGCTCACGCCGGATGCGTCCGCGAGCCGCGCCATGCTGCGCCGACACTCGAGCCACGGCACTGAGCCGGCCGAGATTGCTGCGTCGTGTGAGCGACGGGAGCGGCTGAGGGACGCTGCAGCGGAGGTGAGTAGGAGAGACAGAGGGAGGGAGGGGGGAAGGAGCGGCTGGGAGGACAGGGGATGGAGGGGCAGGGGCACGCGCCGCACACCGCGCGGGCCTTGATAAGGGAGGGAGGGACCAGGCAAAGCGAAGGGAGAGGGCAGGGAGGGGGCAGCGGCGCGCGCCATGCACCGGTGGAGTATATGCACGCGCGCCTTTGCGCGCAAACAACACACACCACAGCACAGCGCTGACACAACGCTGTCACAACGCTGTCACAACGCTAACACAACGCTCCCCTCGCACGCACCCATGCGCGCAGGCGCTCGCCCAGTACGGCCGCGATGCGGCCAGCATGGCGCGCAAGTGGCGCTGGGAGGCCGAGGAGACCTGCAGGGCAGCTGCCGCAGGGCAGACCGCCACAGCCGCCGAGGCCGCTGCCGACGCGCACGCGGATGCTGACTCAGCATCGCCACCTGGGGACACGGGCGGTATCCACGGGCGTGAGCAGCAGCAGGCGCAGCAGCAGCAGCAGATGCAGCAGCATCAGCAGCAGCAGACGCAGCAGCAGCTGCCACGCGCGGTGTCGATCACGCGGCAGCACTCGGAGCCGGGCGCCGCGTTTGTCGCGTTGCTGATTGCGAGCGGTGTCGGGATGCTGGCTGCTGACCTGTCGTTCTGACGGGCAGCCCTACCACAGCCCCAACATCTGAGACACGCAATTCAAGGCGGTCATAACGCCCGAGGCGGATTGGGTGCGCCTGCGGCACCGCCTGGTACGCGTAAGTCAATGCGCCGCCTCAGGCATTGGGAATGTGGTAGGGCACGGCCGGCTTGCCACTCTAACGAGGGAGTGCTGTGCTGCTGCTGCTGGCTGCGATGCTGGTCGCCAGCGGGATCGGGATGCTGGCGACCCATCATTCGGATGGGACCAAAGTTTCGTCATCGTGACGAGGGCAGCAGCGAAAGAGCTCTATCTATCCGCCTGCGACTCCAATCGAGCCCAGCTTCTCTTCGCGACTGCATGCCGCTGGCGGCAGCGGCATGCTGGCGGCTCGACCATGTCTTGCTGCTGCTGCTGCTGCTGGGTCCCACCCTCTGCGCCAGCGCCCAGCGCCCAGCGTCAGCGCCCAACAAGCGGCAGACTGTCGACCGCATCATGGACCGTCCCGCCACCGCCTGAGGCCGAGTAGGTCCTCGGCCGGGCCCCACCTTCTGCGCCGCTGCACCTGAGCCACTGGTGGCACCACCACCACTGCCGCGCGCCTTGGCCAGGCCAGAAAGGGAGTCTCTCCTGCCGCTTCGACCGCGAACCGTGGTTCTGACGGGAGAGCGCCAAGAGCAGGCTCTGATGAGGCCGAGCAGATCCTCGGCCGGGCCCCACCTTCTGCGCCGCTGCACCTGAGCAACCGGTGGCACCACCACTGCCGCGCGCCCTGGCCTGGCCAGAAGAGAGTCGCTCCTGCCGCTTCGACCGCGGACCGCGGTTCTCACGGGAGAGCGACAAGAGCAGGCTCTGATGAGAGACGCAGCTCTTATGAAGCCACGCTGATGAGGCCACCCTCTTGTGAGAGATCTGTGCAAGATCGCTCTGATGCGGCCACTCTGATCATCAGCGATGAGAGGCCACGCTTGGCGAGGCCACTCTCGACGAGGCCGCAAGAATGGATAATGAGACCACGATGATGCGGCCACTCTGATGAGTGACCCGCGCGAGGCCACTCTGATGAGGCCACTCTGATGGGGCGCTCTGCAAGCTAATGGTGCCACCACTGACCCCCACCCACCCACACCCACACAGACACCCACACCCCCACACCCACACCCTCTGTACATACACAGACATCCGCGCGCCCACCGCCGCAAACACTATGGATCGCAAATGACCAGGCTTCGTGGACAACTGTGCATGCACAACCGCTGCACAGATTTACTCGGGCTGATCCGCTCCTCGGGCAGCACCACAGGAACCTCTGTTTTCAGACCTGAAACACCAACCCCGGGAGATGTGCTGGCTACAGTCCTCCCCTCGCACACGTCGTTGCGCCGGTGACTGTCGGTCCATACGCCATGGTTCCACAACTCATCTAAAATATGAAGGAAGAAGAACTACTGATATGTATTTGCGCCGCACTCGCGTGTGACACGGTGCCCAATCAAAATACGTGCACAAGTTTTCCCAGCCCGCACCTTCAAGTACAGCTAGACAGTGCGCCGCACTACAGTAACATGATACACGGCGCCCAAAGCGCGCTTGTATCCGTAATCAATGCGGCACAAATTGCAGGGCGACGGGGCAGTGGCCGTCCGCTGATAACCCCCGGTGCCCCCCGCAGGATGCTCTTCATTCTGCACGCGAGTTCGGGGTAATTGATTGATTGGAGATTTGGGGGCGCTGCGTGGGCGTGTGCCCTAGGATAGACCTCCCGCAAATTGTATGCGCAAGTTGCCGTGATACTGGTATTGTGACTAGCGCGGGGTGGCCGGCTGAGCCCTGCGCCTTAGATGGTCATGTGGGCATTTCATCAACATTTCATCGTCTCTTCCAGATCATTGACACAACGCGACAGGGATTACACCTCACGGTGGTCGGATAGGGGTGTTATAAAGCATGCTGTAATTAAAAGAAACTGTTGTCCAGAGTATGCTTTGACACTCTCCATACTGTCAGCTGTTGCGGGATGCGTGTTGCTCCTGGGGCGTTGCGGCTGTTCCAAGGCTGTGATGAGTAGCGTTGCAGAGAGCAGCAAGCCCCAGGCCCAACGCACACAACCAGACGCAGGATTCAGAAGGAGCAAGCCGCTAACGGGGCCACAGCGCTGTGCCAGCGGCCGGAATGCACGGAGTAGTTGCGCTGGGCGGTAAACATGTGTGTGTGGCTGCCCAGTTGTATAGCCGCTTGCCTGCTGCTTGCATAATCTGCATGACCGGGGTGACAGGAAAGTGTCCGCACAGACAAGGTTAATACCGTGACATGGGGTGCACGATGTGGTCGCACCGGGCGTGTGACACAGGAAAGTGTCCCCACCATCGGTGCGCCGCGATGAAGCTTTACTATTGAAGTTTTAGGATAAACCTTAACACCTTGTCAGTAACAGTAACAGTTACAGTTACAGTTACAGTTACAGTTACAGCAACATCGGCTTTCCAGCAAAGACTACCTTCTAGTCCTAGTACCACCGCCTAGGCCCAAGTCCAGTTCTGGCCCTAACAATTACTTGTGAGGGGTGGTAGCCACCAGCCGCCTGCCAGCCAACGTGCAGTCCCAGAGCAAAAAAAAGGGTGTACAGTTTAAAGTTTACACTTAACAGTTTACAGCTGACGATACGCACCCTCAGGGCGTGGGGTTGAGGGAGCTGCCTACCGAGGTTGGATACCATTATACGAGCAACAACAGCGGGGTGGGGCGGCGCGACGGTTGCGGCAACAGTGGGGTGAGTGCCAGCAGGCCTCCAGCAGGCAGAAAACACCGAAGTCCCTTTGTCTAGACCTTGCCGTCCCAACTTTTGTATCAACACGCGGCTGCTCTCTCCGCGGTCGGGGCCAAGCTGGCTCAGTTCTCCCTTCCTCTCTCTCTTCCTCTCTCCCTTGCTCTCTCCTTTCCTCTTTCCCTTCCTCGTTCCTCTCCCTTTCTCCCTTCCTCTCTCCTTTCCTCTCTCCCTTCCTCGTTCCTCTCCCTCTCTCCCTTTCTCCCTCCCTCTCTCCCTCTTTCTCTTATGTCTTCTTGGAGTGGCACACGTGGAGCACCAGAGCGTCTTGCGCAAACTGCTTTTGAGGCGCCCGCCCAACTTCTGGACACAAGGCCGCCGCACTCGGCGCAAATTGTTCGGTCGCACACTCACGTCGGGTGGTGTACCATGCCAGCATGCACGCCCGTACCTTTGTGTGCATGTGTGTGTGTGGGTGTGTGGGTGGGTGGGAGGGGGAGGGGGGGCTCCTGTGGACCTCCTCGCCCTACATCCTCCTACAGCTGGCTTGCGTGGAGGTATGAAACCCCTTGCATACATGCGACATGCACGCAATCTGAACACCCAGGTTTGCGGTCGAACCCTGGACGTGCCCTCGCCTGGAAGCTTTCCTACATCGTCCATCCCTAAGACGGCTCGAGGACCCGTGGACTGTGGACGTGCTCTGACGTGGTCGTCCTGGTGCGTGTACGGTGCCTGCACGCAGGCGCTCGCACGTGTCGGAATCTCTCGCCCACTAGTGAAGGTGGCTAGTGATGCTGATACTAGAGCAGCCTAAGTTGCTGGATGTTGCATATTGCATGTTACTGTCGGATCTCGCATACCACTATACTAACCTCCCCGGAGTTGTCGCTCATTGCGCACCAACACACAGATTGCCGCTGCCCAGAGGTGGAGGCGACGGTGGCCGTGGGCATGGACACGCTCGCGCATGTGTGCGCACCTGTTGCTGTTGCTACGAAACCACTGAATAACTGAGACTGCTGCATGCGATGTGGTGCTTCGTGCAGGTAGGCAGCCAGTGACGGGTCGGTTGGGGCTTGGTTGGTCGAGCCGCTCCCTCTCCTCAAGCGGTCAGCTCCTCCTCACGCCTTCTCCAGCTGCAGCTCCCCCACTTCCCTCAGTGACAAACTGGTACACCATACCCGCGGACTCAACCGACGCTAGGAGCCCCTACCACCATGTGCGCGCACCCAGACGCCGCAGCCGTGATCGAGGCGGTGCTGCTCTCTCGCAACCTGTGGTTCGATCAGCTGTGGCCCCTCCTGGATCGCGGCAGCAAGCGGGCGCTGCGGCACACCAGCGTCGCCCTGCGCAATCAGGTGGATGGCGCCGTCACGGTCGTGTCAAGCCCCGAGTCGGGATTCTTTGTACAGGGCCTGCGCAGGTCTCTGGTGCTGTGGCCCGCCGTGCGCGAGCTCACCCTGCTGAACGTGAGCTGTGAGGTAGCCACGCTGCAGCCGCTCAGCACGCCACTGGCAGGGCTCACGAGGCTGACCATCCGAGGCCTCGGCGGAGCTCAGATAGGAGAAGCCCTGGCTTTACCACAGTTTAGCAGCAGCGTGGCTGCAACGCTCCAAGAGGTCGACTTCAGCGGAAGCGGCTTTCGCGGCCTGCACTCCATCGACGCCCTGCGCAGCTGAGTGCAGCTGAGGTGCCTGCGGATGCACATGATTGTGAGCATGCCAGATCTGGCGCCCCTGGCAGTGTGCAGCCAGCTCGAGGAGCTGTGGATTGCTGGACAGGGTTTTGCCAGCGTGGCGCCGCTGAAGGCATGCTCGAGGCTCCGCAAGCTCGACCTGCGCAACTGCGGGGAAGGACTGCATCGATAGGTGGCGGACCTGCAGCTGTCGTGCGCCCAGCTTGCACACCCGTCGACGGTCAAGCTTGAAGGCCTGGTGCGCGAGCTTCAGCCCAACATGGGTTATATCACGCAAACACTGGCAGCGAAAGCACTCTGCAGAGAGGCCTCAAGGGTAGAGGGTAGAATTGACGTCGCCGGTGCTGGCTCCATTCCGCCACTGGTGCAGCTGCTGGGGCCGCGCTCCTCTGCAGACTTACTCGAGGCGGCAGCCTCTGCACTGGGTGCGCTGGCACTGGACAGTGCTCTGAACCAGGCCGCCGCTGCTGGTGCCGTGCCACGCCTGATGCACCTGCAGGGTCAGTCTTCTTGGCCAAGTGTGCGCCATGCAGCAGCTGATGTGCTTCGCATCCTGCAGGTGGTGATGCAGTGACGTGATGAGGATGGTTGGTACCGTCAGGGACACCTCTTCATGTGTGTAAGACCGTGCTCGGCGCGTAGAACCTGAGCACATTTCTGGGATGGCTGGCCACTGGTGCTAGCTAGATGACCCGCACTCTGCAAAGAGCGTGGGCACACCTTAGGCCTCCTACCGCAGCAGCAGCAAATGCTTGTCAAAGCAGGTGTGCGCATACGTCGTGCCGTTATCGGCGTGGGCACGTGTGCGCTTCCTTGCCGCGGCAACGTCTCATGGCACTCCTCAGTCACCAACACCCCAGCAGCAGCCCCGCTCCGCTAATAGATTGCAATCCTTAAAGGCAGTCCTGTAATGTGGATAAAGACAACACCAGGCCACATGTGGCGCACCGCAGCGGGGCCCTATTAGAGCGCAGTCAAAGCTGCCACGGTGTGGGGGTAAACCAACATTGACCAGCAGGTTGCCTCTTCTTAAAGCAATGTATTGTCAGAATGATCCGAACAGCGGCTCAAGCACCACCACTGCGCCTGAGGAACAGATAGCCTGTGCTGAGCACTGGTTTGAGGGCGCGGGGAGGAGCCAGAGAGGAGTGGAGCGGGCGCAGAGTGGATGAAGAAAACACCAGGCCACATGTGTCGCGGTGCAGCGGGGTCCTACCAGGGCGCAATCGAAGCTGCCACGGTCTAATCATCATGCTTTGATCCCAAATCTATCCACCACATTGTGTGTGTTTGCGTGTGTGTGGGTGTGTGGGTGGGTGGGGGTCACGCGACGGTCTAGCGAGCGTCCGCCGCTTGACTGCTTGCCCAATCCACATGCCGGCCGAATCGTGCGCAGCGTGCTCCTCTCTATGCAACCACCCCAAACAGGCTTCTGCAGCCCAGCTTCTGCCCAGCTTCTGCCCAGTTGCTTTGCACCCAGTCGGACGCTGTTCTCTCTATGCAGCCACCCCAAACAGTCGTTTGTTGCCCAGCTGCTGCATAGCTGCTGCCTAGCTGCTCCCCAGCTCCTGTGCAGCTGATGTGCACGTAGCTGGATGCACTCGATTCAGAGCTCAACGCTGTGCTCCTCTCTATGCAGCCACCCCAAACATGCTTCTGCTGCCCAGCTTGCCGCCCAGCTGCCGCCCTAAGAGCTCAACGCTGTGCTCCTCTCTATGCAGCCACCCCAAACAGGCTTCTGCTGCGCAGCTTGCTGCCCAGCTGCTGCCCAGCTGCTGCTCAGCTGATGTGCACGTAGCTGGATGCGCTCGAGCCAGAGCTCAACGCTGTGCTCCTCTCTATGCAGCCACCCCAAACAGGCTTCTGCAGCCCAGCTTGTCGCCCAGCTGCTGCCCAGCTGCTGCCCAGCTGCTGCCCAGCTGCTGTGCACGTAGTGGATGCGCTCGTGCGTGCAGCTGTGCTCCTCTTTACGCAGCCACCCAAACAGGCTCTGCAGCCCAGCTGCTGCCCAGCTGCTGCCCAGCTACTGCCCAACTGTTGCCCAGCTGCTGCCCTCAGAGCTCAACGCTGTGCTCCTCTCTATGCGGCCAGCCCAAACAGGCTTCTGCTGCCCAGCTGCTGCCCAGCTGCTGCCCAGCTGCTGCCCAGTTGCTTTGCACCCAGTCGGACGCTGTTCTCTCGATGCAGCCACCCCAAAGAGTCGTTGCTGCCCAGCTGCCACCCAGCTGCTGGGCAGCTGCTGTGCACGTAGTGGATGCACTCAAGGCAGAGCTCGACGCTGTTCTCCTCTCTACGCAGCCACCCCAAACAGGCTTCTACAGCCCAGCTGCCGCCCAGCTGCTGTGCACCCAGTGGATGCACTTGAGTTGATGATGATGATGATGGATCTTACAGTCTGTGCTCCTCTCGATGCAGCCACCCCAAACAGGCTTTTGCCGCCCAGCTGCCGCCCAGCTGCTGTGCACCCAGTGGATGTGCTTGAGTTAGAGCTCAACTGTACTCCTCTCTATGCAGCCACCCCAAACAGGCTTCTGCTGCCCAGCTGCTGCCCTCAGAGCTCAACGCTGTGCTCGACTGTTGCCGCGCGGCAGCAATCTCAAACACAGGTTTATCAGCCCAGCTGATGCCCAGCTGCTGCCCAGCTGCCTCCCAACTGCTGCCCAGATGGTGCTCAGCTGCTGCACAGCTGCTGCTGAGCACCCCAGCGGATGCGCGCGGCGCTGTTCTCAACGCTGCGCTCGACTGTTGCCGCGCGGCAGCAAAATCCCAAACAGCCTTATCAGCCCAGCTGCTGCCCAGCTGCCGCCCAGTCGCTGCCCAGGTGCTGCTGTGCACCCAGTGGACGCGCTCGGCGCTGTGCTCAACGCTGTGCTCGACTGTGGCCGCGCGGTAGCGATACCAAGCATGGCTTCTACAGCCCAGCTGCCGCCCAGCTGCTGCCCAGCTGCTGTGGACGCGCTCGGCGCTGCGCTCGGAGGCGGCCGTGCGACAGCAATCCTCCCCGGCCGAATACCGGCCACGGAGTGCCTGTATCCCTCTGGATTGGTAGACGATGATGGATGTTACAGTCAGGGACACCTCTCAAGAGTGCCACCCTTGTAGAGTGCCACCCTTGTGCCACCCTTGAGCCACCCTTGTGCCACCCTTGTAGAGCGCCACCCTTGTAAGATCCACTCGCGCGGGCGTAGCCCCCGCTGCCCCGTCGTCTGGGCTGGCAGTCCCACGCCAGCGGGGCTGCCCACTGCTGTTGTCAGTAAGCAAGGGTGCAACTGCAAATGCGATTTCACCATTTAAGGCTTATAGGACCGTGCTCGGCACGTATGGCCCGAGCACCTTGATATTAATGAAATGGCTGGTTGTTGGTGGTAGGGAACCCCAACTTTGTAAAGAGCGCGGGCGCGCCCCCAGGTCCCCTACCGCAGTGGCAGCAAACGCTGGAGTGCTGGTTCTTACGCCCGCCGTGAATGCGGCACCTGCGTGTATAACGGCGCCCCGAACTTCCACACCGACCATGCCTTGTGCTACAGAAGCGTTACAGAAGTAGTCGTGTAAGACTCACTTGGGGACGCCGGCAGGCGTATCTACCTGGATTGCCCAGGACTACACACTTTTTGGTATAATGTCTGTGGGAACAGTACGTGCCAGCGCCACAGGTGTGGCGCCAGTGATTTCCTCGCAAGCCGTATACCGCTCCGGGCCGGATTTCCCATTTCACAGAAAACCACCTGAACTTGGTGGGACAGGGCGTGGAGGGGTGCGTTGCAAAGGTCTCGCCGAGAGCAGCACAACGGCATGCGCCGCGTGAACACCCACTATGTATTGCGCCTAGTGTGGGCGGTCAAAGTTGCTCGAGCTGGGGCAGAACTTATGACTAAAATCCTTCCCAGGGACCACTGGGGGGCGCGGCCTGACAGCGCGGCAGCGGGCGGCTGGGGGCACAGGCCAGGCCAGCGGGGAGAACAGTAGTAAGAGTGAAAAGTAAAGGGTACATATTCTCGATGCACGTACCGTTCTGGTATCATAAGGGGCCTGTGCCTTCGCGTAAAAAGTACACGTGTTGGACCCCCCCCCATCCGTGAGGGCAAAAAACTCTTTTAAAACGTGGAAACCCGTGATTTGAGGCAACCCCCGCGGATGATTGAACATGTGCGATACCCCCTCCCCCCCCCCCTGCGACGGCACAGGCCCTGTACGGTACTGCAGGCGCCTTCTGCCTTCGCGAATAGTATTTCTTAGGTATGCGAGGCAAAAAACGAGTAAAAATTCGCGAAACGTGTTGATGGGCGCCAAATCGAATGAAATCGACGAAAACGGCCCCCGCGGAGCAATCACACCATCATTTTTCGTCCTCCCCCCCGTGAAGGCTAAGGGCGCGTACGGACCGTACGGTGCGGTACTTGATTTTTAATTCAGAAATTGCAAATGTATGGACCCGTCCAGGCGCCTGCGGCCGTTGCCTGCCACCCTCCCGCTCGTCGCCTCCTCCCCTCTTCAGCAAGCAGCCTGTGACGCATGCTGACGCCCCCCTACGTCGCTTACAAATACCACCCCACCCCAAAAAACACCCTTGGCCGCCCCCTTCAGCCACGAATCCCTAGGCCTGCATAACAAGCCCGCATAACAAGCCACACAAGTTCCACCGCGCGCGCCTCGTCGTTGACGGCGAGCGGGTGCCTGCACCTGCTTGCTAGATGGCATACCCTCTGGGGGTGTTTTTGAAGGGGAGGTGGCGCCACACGCGTGCGGTGGCGGGTGCGGTGTGGTCGCTGAGTAGAGTGCTGTGGCGGGTGTGCTACTAGCCCCGCTTCCGGTGGTCTGGGGGAGGGCTTTTTGGTCCCTTCATGGTTTTATACCTTGGGTCCGCCCTCTGGCCATTTGAGGGGCTGGGTGTGCAGCCTGCACAGTGGTGCTGCTTGCTTGGCGCCCGCCACCAAGTGTGGATGGCGTTACCGTGGGCTACTTGTAGCTTGACCTTTTGTGGGCCTTGAGCCTTGTTTCTCTAAGTCCCACTGGAGCTTTGGAACCGTACGTGTGACCGCCAGAAGTGGATTGTAAAACTCTCATCATCATCACACAGTATGCAAGTGTGGATGGCGTTACCGTGGGCTACTTGTAGCTTGACCTTTTGTGGGCCTTGAGCCTTGTTTCTCTAAGTCCCACTGGAGCTTTGGAACCGTACGTGTGACCGCCAGAAGTGGATTGTAAAACTCTCATCATCTCATCATATGCAAGCCCCGCAACACTCACTCACACCTCCACACAGTCCGCCCCCGATCCTGTGACCCCGTGAAATCCACCACAGAATCCACCACCCGTGCATGATCCGCAACCACCTGCGCACCTCGCCACCCGCCCGCTGTGTCCTGATCTACCCTGTCGTCATGTTCAGTGCGCGCGTCGCGGAGACCTCGTGCTCTCTGGAAACGCTCGCCCACGCCGACCTCTTCACCGCGCTTCCTTCACTCTACACCATCTACGAAGAGCCGATGGCGTGCCCTCCTCCCGCATCGCCGAGGTGAGGCAGGGCTCCCATGGGTAGGTAGACACTGTGGTTGCGTCCCTGTGTACAAATATAGGCACAGGGCAGAGGGAGAGAGAGAGAGAGAGAGAGCTGGCAGGCACACTGAGAGATGCAGATTTGCCGAGAGATTTGCGCTAGGTGATGCATGCATTTGCTCTTCCTACACACAGAAGCGTGCTGCGCTGCTTCTCTCTCTCCCTGGAGGGAAGGAGGGCGGGAGGGAAGGGAAGGAGGGAAGGGAAGGGGGGGGAGGCGGGGGAGGGGGGCCGCGAGCGCAGCGCAGCGCCCCCACACTCGAGGGGAGCTCCCCTGCTACAGGCGGCGCCACTGTCACTGATCACGCCTTGTTGCGCGTCCCCTCCCCCTGCAGCCCATTGAGCCTGGGCACGCTGGAATCGTACAAGCTCGTGGAGATGATGAAGGGAGGGAGCGGTCCGTCCCGACCCTCAATGATCTCCCAGATCTTCACCGACTGCTTCACCGGCCGAAACTCTGCCGGCGCAGCCACCACTGCGCCCACCGACGAGTTCAACGGCATGTCGACGCCTCCAGCATCCCCGAAGAACCTGTTATGTGAGGCTGGCGGGCCAGTGTCGCTGCCCGTGGTGCACAACACGCCGCCGCCGCAGTCGACGCGCTCCAACCCCGGCATCCGCGGGGGCGTGCGCACAGAGAGCATGCAGGCAGCGCCGGGGTCGGCACCCGCCGAGGTTGGCGTGTCGCGCCCTCGCGTCGACCAGGAGCGCAAGCCCCCCTGCGGCGCCCTCCTGAGCACGAGCGGCCACGAGGGCGTGTCCGTGCTCGACGCGCCGTCCACGTCCAGCCCGGAGACATCGCGCGAGAGCTCGGACTGCGGCGATGCCGCTGATGTACCGGCCCTGGAGGTCGCGCCGGTGGTGCGCCATGCCAAGTCGTTCACCGTCCGCGACGTGTGCCTCGAGATGGTGTCTGGGCTCATGGCGTCGCACGTGGCACGCACGGCGCGCAGCGTGTGGGGCGGCGTGGTCAAGGCTGTGCCGGCGACGCTGCCCGACCACGATCCCAACGTCTAAGCTCAGTGTGCATTCATTGTAAAGGATGGGATCATTGCACTGATCACAGGACTCCCCAGCTGGACCAGCTCTGGACCAGCTCTGGACCAGCCCTGGATCAGCTCTGGACCCCAGACCAGTTACCTCAAGACCAGCTTTGGACCAGCTCTGGACCGGCTCTGGACCAGCTCTGGACCAGGAAATTCTGGACCGGCTCTGGACCGGCTCTGGGCCAGCTCTGGACCAGGGGTCGTGCCCGGAGTGTAGGTGCACAAGTGCAGGCGGTCATTACGCCGGGGGCGGTCGGGGGGGGCGCCTCACACGGTGGTGGGCGCCTAAAGCGGTCGGGGTGACGCCTCAGGCGGTCGAGGTCACGCCTATGGCGGCGCCTGAGGCGACCGGGGTGTGCCTCGGGCGGCGCCTCAGGCGGATGGAGCGTCTGAGGCGCCGCCTGATCCGCGCCAGTGAAGGCATGACCTGAGCCGCCGCCTCAGGCGTTACGAATGTGGTGGGGCTGTTGGTCATGCGAGCACACCTGTCCCCGCCTGCCTCGCTCCATCCCCCGCGGTGGCACGTTTGGTCGAGCTCAAAGATTCACGCGCCACATGTGGTGCACCTGTGCAATGTACAGTACTTTATATATATAAATCTCCCATCGCCTATGCACCTGTGCAATGTACAGTACTTGATATATATAAATATCACTTCGCCTATTTTCCCATCGTTTTGCTATTGACCCACTGCCAGTTGATGCGGCACCTGTTGAAAGGCTGTAAGCCGAGCCGCCCCAGATTTCCCCACCGCCTCAGTTGCAGCTTCAAATCAGTGTGCGTCACCCTCAGCCTGGGCTGCCTGTCTACACCGCGCACCCCGCCACGTTCGTCTTTCCCTAGCGAGAACCAGTGTCGGGGGGCAGCAACGGGGTCCCTCCCCTTCCTAGGTCTGGCTACAGCCTCTGCATCTCCCTGACTCACCTCAGACTCACCTACACACTTGCTGTCGCCATCGCTGCTGCCGGGGCCATGGTGCAGTCTCCCTTTACTGGTGCAGTTTGTGAGGCATGCCTTTTCATCCGAGGCAGTAGGCATACAACCCACACATTGCTGCTGCATCACTGGTGCTCGGGCACCTGCTTGGTTGACGCCAGGGAACCTGGGAACGATTCAGTAATTTACTTCCCCCGGCTCGAGCAACTTTGACCGCTCATACCAGGCGCAATAACACAGCAGGTGTTCCCGCAACGAGCTGCTCTCTACTGGTGGCATCCCTCCACTGGTTCAGCTTCTGGGGCCTGATTCTTCAGCTGAGGTGGAGAAGGTTACAGTCGAAGCACAACCTCGCACAGACTACTGAGATTGCGGCCACCATCGCTGCTGCCCAGTGCCATCCCTCCTCTGGTGCAGCTCACATGGGGTGGGGCAGGTGGTGCGAACGTCGCACTTTGCTGCGATGTCTGTTTTCGCCACTGGTTGACCCCCGTGTTATCTGACCGGTGCATAGTGCGTGATAAATACAACTCGTTCGCGACGTCGCGTCGATGGGGGCGCTCCGTTGCCAGTCGGTTCATGGAGTCGAAAATGTCGCCAGCTGTTGCTTTCGACCTCGACGGATGGGCCCCAAATCGAGGAAAAGGACGTTTGATGATCCGATAACGTGTTGTACGTTCTTAAAATGGGCGCAAGGGTGGCGGGGGGGCGTCTGCCACCCCCTGGCGCACACCCAGTTCCATTCTCAAAGCAGTGATTTAGGGCCTCCCTGCGTGCAATCTCTCCCAGCATGAACCATACATCATATGCAATTGGTGCGTTGCCCCAGAGCGGCCATCATGCACCTTCTGGACTGTGCCACATGGGCACTCCATGCGCCATGCAGTGCAGGTGCGCGCACGCGCGCAGCAACAGCGCGGTGCTCGCTGCACCCACGGTCGCGCCCCCCCGCCCACAGCTGCCCTGTATGATGTAGTAAGGGCCCATGGCCAGAGATGTGACGTTCAATCCCACCAGGCGCGCACAAAGGGCTCGGCGTGGTGAAAGTCGACGCGGTTTGCCACTACCCCACACGCCCCAGGCCATAACTTTCTCCTCCCTTAATCCCCCGAGTTACTACTGACACCCATAGACGCGTTATGGAGTCAGCTATCCATCGCGCCCGGTTTCGGGCCCATCGGCTAAGTTCTGACCACGATTGGCTTCGTAACGCAAAAATAACCGAAAGTAACTCCTGCCGGGCGAATACCAAAAAATCCCGTCTTGGTATATTAGGTATCATCCATGAGAAGGTGCCCACCAAGTCTCGGGTTGGTATTCGACCGGCAGGGCACCCAAACCGTCCGCGCCGCGGCTGCGCCCCCACGGGCCTGCCCCACCCTATGTGGGTGCAGCTGCTGGGGTGGACCTCTTCCGTTCAGGTGCAGGGCCATGCATACTGTGTCGCCCCGCGCAAAATGTCGAGCTGTTTGGATTTGGCACTGACAACACGAAACTGACCGCACCATGAACACTGAGGCTTAAGTGTGCTGTTGGTGTGCTGTCTGTGTGCTGCTTGTGTGCTGCTTGTGTGCTGCTTGTGTGCTGCCTGTGTGCTGCCTGTGTGCTGCCTATCTGCTGCTTGTGTGCTACTTGCGTGCTGCTTGTGTGCTGCTTGTTTGCTGCTTGTGTGATTTGTCAAATCGTATAAATCCATGTACAAATCATAATAAACTATCCGGCAGGATTAGGGTTTCGAGTTTAGGGTTTATGGAGGGAGTGGGGTGTCCCAGTTGCAGGCCTCCTCAACTGTTGCGGCATCCTGACTTTGAGATGCACCATGCACTGCCCTCTCCCCTTCGTCCAGTACTTACGACCTTTTTGTATTCCACACACTCTGTTGTAGGTTATAAACTACAATGCGGAAGCTCATGTTGCGTAGCTCACGTTGCGTGCCGTGTCATCAGCTAGCATGTTAGCTTTGACGCAAACATAAGAGATCTGGCTGCAGAGCCATGGCGAGCCTATTCGGCCTGGGCACCAAGCCCACGCCTGATCCGCAGCCAAACAACGCGGTTGCTCGCTACGTGTGCGTGAAGCACTCCTGGCGGGGGAAATACAGCCGCATCCTAGTGTTCAGCGCTGGCGAGGTGACCACCCTCGACCCAGCTGAGTTCAAGCTCACAAACCGCTACTCGCTCAGCGGAGGCGACCCAGACGTGGATGGGCTCACGCTGGGAGGAGGATCGGACGAGGATGGCGAGATCATTATCTCTGCGAGGGGCGAAAAGAAGGCGAGTAGCCATGCAGCGCCATGCAGCGCCATGCAGCTGGCTGGCATGCGGGTGGGGTGCGGGTGGGGTGGGGTGCGGGTGGGTCGAGGTTCGAGGGGGGCTGGTATGGGAGCTCCGTGCACACCTGCTGCGATTGATGCAGCACGTCCTTTTTGCGCTCGCACGACCACACAAGGCACACACACCTCACTCCACTGGGGGGCTGGGAGGTCCGCGCACACACATGAATCCATCGAGTAGTAGCACCCAGTAGTGCAGCACTTACCACACCCTCCCCAAACCTCCCAAAACGCACGCACACGTCACCACAGAGCCCACATGCGCACACGCCACCACAGAGCCCGCATGCGCTAGAACAAACCGTGGACGCCCCCCGCGCTCAATCCCGCACCCCTCTCCACCGGGTCCAGCTGTGCCCCTTCTCCAGTTCCTATGACACACAGCCAGATCGTAGCACTGGCCTCACACACTCTCACGCACTGCCTCCTTTGCCCCCTCCCTCCCTCCCTCCTCCTCCCTCCTCCTCCCTCCCTCCTCCCTCCCTCCCTCCTCCCCTCACACACTCCCCCCCCTCACACCCCGCCAGAGCAAGTTCTCCACCTTTAAGTCCACAGTGCGCGGGCGCGTGCATTGCATGCCTTCTGCAGTATCTCTCTCTCTCTCTCTCTTCTCTCCTCTCTCCCTCCCTCCCTCCCCTCTCCCCTCCCGCCTCCTCCCCCCCACTCTCCCCCCCCCCCCCCACCAGAGAAATTTCTCCACCTCCAAGGTCTCCATGTGCGGGCGTGCACAGTGGCACACACACACACACTCCCAGGCACTGTCTCTCTCTCTCCCTCTCTCTGTCTCTGTTTCACCCCCCTCCTCCCCGTCCACCACCAGAGCAAGTTCTCCACCTCCATGTTCACAGTGCACAGGCCTGCGCAGTGGCACGCACACCCCCAAGCACGGTTCTCTCATTTTCTCTCTCCCTCTCTCCCCCCCCCCCACACACACACGCGCACACGTACACACATACACGCACACGCACACACGCACACACCACCAGAGCAAGTTCTCCACCTCCAAGTAGACAGTGCGAGGGCGCGCGCAGTGACACACACGCTCCCAAGCACTGTCTCTCGTTTTCTCTCTCTCTCTCTCTCTCTCTCTCTCTCTCTCTCTCTCTCTCTCTCTCTCACACACACACACACCAACAGAGCAAGTTCTCCACCTCCAAGTACACAGTGCGCGGACGCGCGCAGTGCATGACGGATCTGATGCAGTGTGTTGCTGCGGCGATGGCACTCGCTCGCTCGGCAGCGTTCAGCAAGCTCCTGGGGTGCGTGTGTGTAAGTGTGTGTAAGTGTGTGTAAGTGTGTGTGCGCGCGTGTGTGCGGAGCGCTGTGCATGATGGATCTGATGCAGTGTGTCGCTGCGGCGATGGCCCTCGCTCGCTCGGCAGCGTTCAGCAAGCTCCTGGGGTGCGTGCGTGTGCGTGTGTGTGCGTGCGTGCGTATGGAGCGCTGTGCATGATGGATCTCATGCAGTGTGTCGCGGCGGCGATGGCACTCGCTCGCTCGGCAGCGTTCAGCAAGCTCCTGGGGTGCGTGCGTGTGCGTGTGTGTGCATGTGTGTGCGTGCGTGCGTGCAGAGCGCTGTGCATGATGGATCTGATGCAGTGTGTCGCTGCGGCGATGGCATTCGCTTGCTTGGCAGCGTTCAGCAAGCTACTGGGGTGCGTGTGTGTGTGCGTGCGCGTGCGTGTGTGTGTGTGTGTGCTTGCGTGCATGTGCGTGTGTGTGTGCGTCTTAATGTGTATGTGCGCCTGATGCAGTGTGTCGCGGTGGCGATGGCCCTCGCTCGCTCGGCAGCGTTCAGCAAGCTACTGGGGTGCGTGTGTGTGTGCGTGCGTGTGCGTGCGTGCGTGCGTGTGTGTGTGTGTGTGTGCTTGCGTGCATGTGCGTGTGTGTGTGTGTCTTTGTGTGTATGTGCGCCTGATGCAGTGTGTCGCGGTGGCGATGGCCCTCGCTCGCTCGGCAGCGTTCAGCAAGCTTCTGGGGTGCGTGTGTGTGTGTGTGTGTGCGTGTGTGTATGTGTGTGTGTGTGTGTGTGTCTGCTTGTCCCCCGCCCCTTCCCTAACGCAGCACCCTGGACAGCTTTGTAGGATTGTTGTTCAACGGACTGCATCCGTAGAGCGCCTTACCTGGTGCCTGCCACTTCACCCTCCCCTGAGCCCCCCCCTCCCCTGTACTTTCCCCCCCACGCAGCACCCCCGACAGCTTTATGGGCTAGTGGTTGATCGAAATGCGTCCGCAAAGTGGCTGCTCTGATGCCCTTCTCAACTCTCAATTCCCCCCCCCCTTCCCGCCTGAGCCTGCCTCCCCCCAACCCCTTGTTGTCCCCCACCTCCCCGCCCCCTCCCCAATGCAGCACCCCCAAGAACTTCGTTGGGTCGTGGTTCAACAGGCGGCATCCCGAGAGCGGCGTATCTGATGCCTGCCTGCCACCCACCACCCACCACCCAGCCTCCCCTCAGGCCCCCTTGACCCCTCTCCCCCCTCGCCGCCTCCCCCCGGCCCCCCGAACGCAGCACCCCCGACAACTTCGTGGGATCGTGGTTCAGCGAGGCGTCCGGGGAGTGGCTGCACGCTACGCTGCGCGTCACATGCTACTCGATCGAGGTGATCGCGGGTCAGGGTGTTAGGGTTAGTTTTTAGGGTTCTTCGGTTCTAGGTGTTTTTGGTTCAGTGAGACATGCGGAGAGTGGCTGCATGCAACGCTGCATGTCACATGCCACTCGATCGAGGTGGTTTGGGATTTGGGGTATGGGCTTCAAGCTTTAGGGTTTAGGGTGGGCCGAGTGGCTGCATGCCACGCTGCGTGCCACGTGCTAATCGATCGAGCTGGGTGTGGGAGAGTGTGGTTGAGCGTGATGTTAGACAGTCTGACAGAGAGACAGAAAGAGAGAGAGAGAGAGATGGACAGAGAGTGGCTGCATGCGCCGCCGCACGTCGCGTGCTTCTCGATTGAGTTGTTTTGCGGGTCGCCGTTTTACGGTGTGTTTTGGGGTTTTGCGGTTGTTGGTGTTTTTGGTTCGGTAAGACGTCCGGAGAGTGGCTGCATGCCACATGCTTCTCGATCGAGGTGGGGGCGAGAGTGCGTGGATGAGCGTGGTATCTAGAGAGTCTGGCAGAGAGAGAGAGAGGGACAGAAAGCGAGAGAGGGAGAGATGGAGAGAGATTGGCTGCATGCAACGCTGCGTGTCATGCGCTACTCGATCGAGGTGGACGAGAGAGTGCGTGGTTGAGCGTGATGTATAGAGAGTCTGGCAGAGAGAGAGAGAGACAAAAAGAGAGAGAGATGGAGAGAAATTGGCTGCACGCCACGCGGCGTGCCACGTGTTATTTGATCGAGGTGGGACGAGAGAGTGCGTGGTTGAGCGTGATGTTAGACAGTCTGACAGATAGAGACAGATGTAAAGAGAGGGAGAGATGGAGAGAGATTGGCTGCATGCGCCGCCATGCATCACATGCTACTCCATCGAGGTGGGGGCGAGAGTGCGCGGTTGAGCGTGGTATATAGCGAGTCTGACAGAGAGAGAGAGAGACAGTGAGAGAGAGAGAGATGGAGAGAGATTGGCTGCATGCAACGTTGCGCGTCACATGCTACTCGCTCGAGGTGGGGGCGAGAGAGTGCGTGGTTGAGCGTGATACATAGAGAGTCTGACAGAAAGAGACAGAGAGAGAGGGAGAGTTGGAGAGAGATTGGCTGCACGCGCCGCTGTGCATCACATGCTACTCGCTCGAGGTGGGGGCGAGAGAGTGCGTGGTTGAGCATGATACATAGAGAGTCTGACAGAGAGAGAGAGAGAGAGAGGGAGAGTTGCAGAGAGATTGGCTGCACACGCCGCCGTGCATCACATGCAACTCGCTCGAGGTAGATGTGGTTGTGGGGTTTTACGTTTTAGGTGTGTTGGTCCCCCCCCCCCCCCGCCACACACACGCGCACACAGGTGCTCCCCCGTGACGGTGATGGCGACCCGCCCTTCCGATGCGACAACCTGTCGATCCTCCTTCCCCGTCACCCCTGCAGGTTCTCACCCGCGATGGCGACGGCAACCCGCCCTTCCGATGCGACTACGTCTCCATGCCCCCCCCCCCGACCCAATCCCTGAACCGTGAAACCCTGAACCCTGAACCCTGAACCCTAAGCCCTACACCCTGAACCCCTGCAGGTTCTCCCCCGCGACGGCGATGGTGACCCGCTCTTCCGATGCGACTTCGTCTCCATGCCCCCTCTTCCCCATCCCTGCACCCTAAACCCTGAACACCTGAACCCTGAACCCTGAACCCTTTACCCTAAACCCCTGCAGGTTCTCCCCCGCGATGGCGACGGTGACCCGCTCTTCCGATGCGACTACGTCTCCATGCCCCCTCTTCCCCATCCCTGAACCCTAAACCCTGAAACCCTTAACCCTGAATACCTGAACCCTGAACCCTAAACCCCTGCAGGGTCTCCCCCGCGACGGCGACGGCGACCCGCTCTTCCGATGCGACTTCGCGTCCATGCCCCTCCCCCCACCCCCTGCACCCTACACCCTGAAACTCTTAACCCTGAATACCTGAACCCTGAACCCTAAACCCCTGCAGGGTCTCCCCCGCGACGGCGACGGCGACCCGCTCTTCCGATGCGACTTCGCGTCCATGCCCTTCCCCCCACCCCCTGCACCCTAAACCCTGAAACCCTGAAACCCTAAACCCTGAACCCTGAACCCTAAACCCCTTCAGGTGCTCCCCCGCGACGGCGACGGCGATCCGCTCTTCCGATGCGACTACGTGTCCATGGCCTCCCCCGCGTTCGTCCTCCTTGGCATGGCGGGTGTGACTGCTGTGGCCCCACACCCCACACCTGGAGACAGCGGCGGAGGTGCTGACGGGGCGCCGCTGCGGTCGCCGCGCTCGTCTGAGTCGTCCTCGGTGTGTGGTGGTGTGTGTGTGTGTGTGTGTGTGTGACTGTCTATTTTACAGTCCGTCGGACGCGCGTGTGTGCTTGTGTGTGTGTGCTTGTGTGTGTGTGTGTGTGTGTGTGTGTGTGTGACGGCGCGCCGCCGCGGTCGCCGCGCTCATCTGAGTCGTCCTCGGTGGGGTGGGATAGAGTTTGTGTGTGTGTGTGTGTGTGTGTGTGTGACGGCGCGCTCGCCACGCTCGCCTACGTCGTTTTCGGTGGTTGGGATGGTGTGTGTGTGATGGTCGATGTTTCAGTCCGTCGGACGCCTTTGATGGCGCATTAGACCCGTGTGTGTGTGTGTGTGTGTGTGTGTGTTTGTGTGTGTGTGTTGGCGACGCAGTGCCGTGCTCGCCGCGCTCGTCTGACTTGTCCTCTGTGGGTGGGATGGTGTGTGTGTGTCAGTGTGTGCACGTGCGTGTGTGTGTGTGTGTGTGTGCGCGTGTGTGTGTGTGCGCACGCACACCACTGCCGAAAGTCGGCCAATCCCTATCGTCTTCCTATTTCCAGGTGCCCCACCCCCCAGACGCCCCGCCCCCGCGTTCGGCGTGCTGTGCCGCCACCCCCGCACGCGTTCGCGCTGCTGGCGACGCACACACGCGCGCCCTTGTAAACAGCCCTCGGCCCTCAACCCCCCTACCACCCCTTCATCTTTGCAGGTGGCCCCCCCCCCCAGACACTGACGCACACACGTGCGCTCCTGTACAATGACCCCACCACTCCTTTTTCATTTTTTGCAGGTGGCCCACCCCCCAGACGCGGCCCCCGCGTTCGGCGTGCCGTGCCGCCCCTCCCCGCATGCGGCCCCCCTGCTGGCGACGCACACACGCGTGCCCCTGTTACCAGCCCTTGGCCACCAACCCCTATACCGCAGTACCGCTTTGCCTTGCCGCCACTTTTATAAAGGGGGTAATTGTTTAGAGTTATGGTGCCTTGCCGCGGGATTTCTTCCCGATTGTTTCCCGTTTTGACGTCACTTTTGGCGTTTTTTTCTTTTTAAGCAACATTTTTAGAAATCGACCTTGCCGCGACGTTTTCCGAATTATTCAATCGGCAAGGCAAAGCGGTACTACGGTATCACCCCTTCATCTTTGCAGGTGGCCCCCCCCCAGACGCCGCGCCCCCTTGTTCTTGTCGTGCTATGCCGCTACGCCCTGGCACCCACAAACTGGCTGCCCCACACGCACGCACGCACGCATCCCCCCGTCACACGCCCACAACCCCCACCACTCAGATGGCCCACCCCCCAGACGCCGCCCCCGCGTTCGGCGTGCTGTGTCGCCACTCGCCGCACGCGCCCGCGCTGCTGGCGACGCGTCAGCGCGAGGCACTGCTCGCTAGCTGCAGGCACCAGGCGGAGAAGCGCCTGGGGCTGATGCTTGTCGGTGGGTCACTCTGCCACAAGCACGCACACACACACGCATGCACGCACGCTAGCACACGATTTGGCGCTTGCAACCCTCAACCAAGCTAGCTAATATGCAGGGGCCGAGGGAGGGCGGGGGGGGGGGCTCCACGCCAGCTGCAGGCACCAGGCGGAGAAACGCCTGGGGCTGATGTTTGTTGGTGGGTCACTCTGCCACACGCACGCACACACACACGCATGCACGCACGCTAGCACACGATTTGGCGCTTGCAACCCTCAACCAAGCTAGCTAATATGCAGGGGCCGAGGGAGGGCGGGGGGGGGGGCTCCACGCCAGCTGCAGGCACCAGGCAGAGAAGCGCCTGGGACTGATGCTTGTCGGTGGGTCCCCAGGACTGTATTGGGGTGTTTGAAGCTCTGCCTAGCGCGGGAGGGAAGGGAGGGGGGGAGGGGAGGAAGGATGGAAGGACGGAAGGAAAGCAGAAAATAAGGAAGGGGGGGAGGAAGGGAGAAAGGAAGGAAGGGAGGAGGAAGGCAGGAAGGGATTTAGAGAGGAAAGGGAGAGGGAGGGGGTGCCTTGCGCGCTAGCTGCAGGCACCAGGCTGTGTGCGGGGTTGATGCTCATCGGTGAGTCACTGCCACGCACACGCATGACAGGGCTTGCGACCCTTAACCAAGTCGCCCCTACATGCAGTAGGAGTGGCTGAAGGAGAAGGGGGGGGGGGAGCTCTGCTCGCTAGCTTGCAGGTACCAGGCTGAGATGCGCCTCGGGCTGAAGCTCCTCGTAAACCCTCAACTTGTAAACCCTCAACCCCTAAGCCCCAACCCTTCCCGTCGTAAGCTCGACACGAATCCGATCGTATGTAAACACCACCGTTCATCCATCCAATGACGCAGTCGACACGTCGCACGGGGCGCTTCCACCGGAGCAGCTGCTCACCTCGGCGCGGCGCCACACTCCGCCACACATCTCCACACCCTCGCTTGCCCCTCTCTATGTAAATACCACCGTTCATCCATCCAATTGCGCAGTCGACACGTCGCACGGGGCGCTTCCACCAGAGCAGCTGCTCACTTCAGCGCGGCGCCACACCGTCGGCGCCTCCGGAGGGCTTCCAATCGGGTGGGTGTGGCGCTGGTATTACTCCGGAAGGGCTTTTGCCTCAGCACAGGTTCTCTAATGGTGCACTGACGTTGTTGTTATGGTGCTCTGGTGGTGCTCTGGTGGTGCTCTGGTGGTGCCGTGGTGTTTTTACGGTGCTCAGATGGCGCTCTGATGGTACTCTGATGGGGTGCTCTGTTGGGGTGCCTTGGTGGGTGGTGTGCACATTTTCATCTGTGAGGGCTTGGCCCCAGCACAGCCCACGTCTTTTGTCTTTGCCGTTGCTCTGATGGTGCGCTGATGGGGTGCTATGATGGGGTGCTCTGATGGCGCTCTGATGGGGTGCTTTGATGATGCTGTGGCGGCTATTCAACTGCCTGCTCTGATAGGGATGCTCTGATTGGGCTGTGATTGGGCTGCGGTGTCGCTCTTGATGGGGTGCTCTGATGGCGCTCTGATGGGGTGCTTTGATGATGCTGTGGCGGCTATTGAACTGCCTGCTCTGATAGGGGTGCTCTGATTGTGCTCTGATTGGGCTGCGGTATCGCTCTTGATGGGGTGCTCTGATGACGCTCTGATGGGGTGCTTTGATGGCGCTCTGATGGCAATCTAATGGCCTGCGCTGATGGGCTGCTCTGATGGTGCTCTGATGCGGCCATTATGGTGTTTTGCTGCTCAGATGGAGGACAGCCCTAAAATTATAACCCCCGATCCCCTCCCCCCCTCCGCTCCGCGCCCCAGGGAGTGGCCAGCGTCTCGACTGGGCGCCCGCCACGAGCTGGGCCAGCCTCTGCTCGCGCTGGAGCCCTCGTTGCTGGGGCGCCCGTCTGCACCGGTGCGTGGATGCATATCAACAGGGGGCCTTGGTGTCTGGTATAGGCAGCCGCAGGCTGTCACGCCATCAGGTAGAGGGCTGGGCAAGCCGCTGCTTCGCTGCTGGGGTGCCCGTATATTTCTGTTACCCCCCCCCCCACACATACACCCACACACCCCCACACACACACGCTCCCTTCCCACCGTAGCCGTCTGCGCAGCCGAACGTGCTCCAGGCGCTCGGCGTCATCCCAGGCGCCCACCTGTCCTCCCGCCTGGTGGCTGTCACATCGACGCACTTTCTGGAGCGCGCCCCCTCAATCGGCTACGAGCTGCTGGGCTCTGCAGCGGTAGGTCTCTGTATTTTTTCTTGTTGTCTGTGTGCATATGGATGTAGCAGGCAGGCAGCTGGAAGTGTGACAAATCACTCAACCTAGTAAGAGCCCACCTGCTGCAGCAGCGCGCACCCTCGATCGGCTGCGGGGAATTCTGGGCTCTGCAGCGGTGGGATGTTTGTGTTGCTTGGTTGTGTCTGTGTGTGTATGGATGTAGCAGGCTGGCAGCTGGCAGCACAACAGATGCCCAATTAAGTGAGAATCCACCTGCTGGGGCCGCGCGCCCCCTCGATCGGCTACGCGCTGCTGGGCTCTGCAGTGTTTTTTCCGTGTGTATATGGATGTAGCAGGCTGGCAGCTGGGAGCACAACAGATCATGCTATCAAGTGAGAATCCAGATGCTGGAGCAGCGCGCACCCTCGATCGGGCTGCTGGGCTCTGCAGCAGTGTGTCGCTTGTGCGTTGCGTGTTCGTGCGTATAAGGGTGCGTCGTGTCGCGTGCGCGCAGTGCCCCGCTGCTCTCCTCCTCACCCTCTCCTCCTTTACCCCAACCTGTCTCCCATGCGCAGCTGACTGCCGTCGCTGCCGTTGTCCGCTTCCTCGACGACCCTCGCCTGCTCGGCGTCGAGTGGGTCGCCGGGGGTGCGCCGCCGGCGCTGTTTGCGTCTGACGCGCGCGACGCCATCGCTGCCGCTCTGCTGGCTGCTGCCCAGGTAGGTGACTCGTTCAGGGGCTCCCGTGGTAATACATGAGGAGGATGTTGGTTTATGGAGGGGTTTCGGGACCCATCAGAGGCATGGGCGCCATTTTTTGTTATTCCACTCGCTGCCGCTCTTCTGGCAGCAACCCAGGTGGGGAATGTAGCCGAGCTTGTTCTAGCTAGGTTGATGGGTGTAGAGACCCATCAGGGACGCGCCGCCAGCGCTGTCTGCGTCTGACGCGCGCGACGCGATCGCTGCCGCTCTGCTGGCAGCGGCACAGGCGAGCGACTCTGGTATGGAGGTGACAGGCTCATGTGAAGACCTATCAGGGGCGCGCCGCCAGCGCTGTCTGCATCTGACGCGCGCAACGCCATCACGCCCTAGTGGTCCTGGGCCCACAAGCTATGAATATAACAAACGACGGGGTGCGTGTGCTCGCAGGCCGCGTTCGGCCGCCCCATTCCCCTGCTGACCGGCCTGACCGCCCCGGCCGATCGCCCTCTCCTTCTTCGCATGGCCAGGACACCACCTAGACACAGCCCCACTCAGTGACTGGTCCTGGGCCCACCAGCTATGAATCCAACAAACGATCGCATGCGTGTGCTCGCAGTCTGCGTCCGGCCGCCCCATCTCTCTCCTGGCTGCGCTGATCGCGCCTGCCGACCCGCTCTCCCTCTTCGCTTGGCCCGGACAACACCTAGACACAGTCCCGCCACTGGTTCTGGGCCCACCAACTATGAATCTTACAAACGATCTTCTGCGTGTGCTCGCAGGCTGCGTCTGTCCGCCCCATCCCCCTGCTGGCTGGCCTGACGGTCCCGGCCGACCTGTTGTCCCACCTCAATTGCCCCTCGGCCACGCCTTGATGCAATTCCACCAACTCTCAGCCTAGCTCGCAATCGTCTGCGTGCTCGCAGGCTGCGTCCGGCCGCCCAATCCCCCTGCTGGCCTTGACGGCTCAGTCCGTAGTCTCCACCCGGCCGGCCTGCTGTCCGTAGTCTCCACACCCTCTCCCTTTCAACCCCGGAAACTTTCGGCCACGCTCACGTTGCCCACTTGCATCCACCAAATCAATCGCTCGCAGGCTGCGTCCGGCCGCCCCATCCCCTTGCTGGCTGGCCTGACGGCCCCGGCCGACCCACTGTCCGGAGTCGTGACCGACCTCTCGCAGCTCGCGTGGCCGACCAAAGAGGGCAGCCGCGGCTCCTTTACGGCTGGCAGCGCCGGTGGGTTGTGTCCCCCTCTCACTCCCCCTCTTTCTGTCCCCTCCTCTCTCGTCTCTCTCTCGCTCTCTCCCTGTGGCGTTCTCATGAGTGTTGTGACCCACTGTTCGGAGTCGTGACCGACCTCTCGCAGCTCTCGTGGCCGACCAAAGAGGGCAGCCGCGGCTCCTTCACTGCGGGCAGCGCGGGTGGGTGGCGCCTGTCTATCTGCCTCTCTCTTTCTCTCTCTCTCTCTCTCATTGTCTCTCTGCCTCTCTCTCTCTCTCTCTCTTTGTGTCTGTCTGTGTCGCTCTCTTTGTCTATTTCTCTCTCCCTCTCTCTCTTTGTGTCTGTCTGTCTCTCTCTCTCTCTCTCTCTTTCTCTTCTCTCTTCTCTCCCCTCTGGATACCAGTTGCAAATCATGTAAGGGTTAAGAGGTAACCCTCAACCCTACAATGGCCCACCACTAAAGAGGGCAGCCGCGGCCCCTTCACTGCTGGAAGTGCGGTTGGGTGGTGTCTCTTGACTCTCTCCCCCTCTCTCTCTCCCCCCTCTCTTCTCTCTCTCTCTCTCCCTGAAACATTTTTGACAGTGTTGTGTTTTCCCTCGCCCGCATGTGCCAGGAAAGCGCATTTTCCTTATTTTTACGTGCACACACACACACACACGCGCAGGCTTCGCTGCTGCTACTGCCGACGCTGCCGACGCTGCAACTGGCAGCGGTTTTGTCCGACGCTCCGCCCCAGCTGCCCCTTTTTCACCCACTCACACACCCATGTGTACACACACACACACACAGGCTTCGCTGTTGTTGCTGCTGCTGCTGCTGCTGCCGCTGCCGCCGCTGCAACCACCAGCAGTTTCGTCCGAAGCTCCCCCCCAGCTGTCCCCCCCCCCCCCCCGCACACACACAACCATGTGCACACACGCACACAGGCTTCACTGCTGCTGCTGCCGCCGCTGCTGCCACCGCTGCCGGTGCTGCCACGGGCCGCGGTTCCGTCCGACGCTCCACCCCAGCTGCCCACCCCACCCACCCACCCATACACACACACACACAGACTTCACTGCTGCTGCTGGCGCTGCCATGGGCAGCGGTTTCGTCCAACGCTCTGTTGCAGCTGCCCTTCCCATATGTACACACACACACACACACACACACACACACAGGCTTCACTGCTGCTGCTGCCGCCGCTGCCGCTGCCGCCGGCGCTGCCACGGGCAGCGGCTTCGTCCGACACTCCGTTTTAGCTGCCCTCCCCCCATGTACACACACACACACACACACACGGGCTTCACTGCTGCTGCTGCTGTCGCTGCCGCCGCTGCCGCCGCTGCAACTGGCAGCGGTTTCATCCGACGCTCCGCCCCAGCTGCCCCCCGCCCCCCCCACACACATGTACACACACATACAGGCTTCACTGCTGCTCCTGCCGCCGCTGCCGCCGCTGCCGCCGCTGCCGCCGCTGCCGCCGCTGCAACTGACAGCGGCTTCATCCGACCCTCCGCTTCCGCTGCCCCCCCCCCTCCACAAACACACACAACCATGTACACACACACACACAGGCTTCACTGCTGCTGCTGCTGCCACTGCTGCCACCGCTGCCGGTGCTGCCACGGGCAGCGGTTCCGTCCGACGCTCCGCCCCAGCTGCCCCCGCACACACACATGTACACACACACACACACACACACACACACATACACACAGGCTTCACTGCTGCTGCTGCTGCCGCCGCTGCAGCTGCTGCCGGTGCTGCTACGGGCAGCGGTTTCGTCCAACGCTCCGCCCCAGCTGCCCCCCCACACACACACCCGTGTACACACACACACACACACACACACACATAGGCTTCACTGCTGCTGCTGCTGCCGCTGCCGACGCTGCCGACGCTGCCACGGGCAGCGGTTTCGTCCGACGCTCTGCCACA
>VFSX01000007.1:1265305-1277805 GCA_016618255.1 Chlamydomonas sp. UWO 241 | reverse complement strand
AAGGTTGTCTTCGCTGGAAAGCCGGTGTTACTGTTACTGTTGCTGTTACTGTTGCTGTTACGCGTGTCTGCAACATCCATCGTCATACTCCAGTCATGCTTGGGGGCGCTACTGGCAGCCTTCGCAGCCGATTGATAAGGTGATTTCCCAAGTTGCTTGATGGTCCGACGATCCCATCAGATCGAACTCGTCAGGGGCTTGGCAATGACATATATTTGACGGTCAGCGGTCAACGCTAGGGCAGCAGTCAGGGCAGTCAACGGGACGATCGCCACTAGAAAATAGCAAAAAAAAACCGAAGAGAATGCTCGATGTCATACTCCCTTGCTTGCAGCTCCCTGGGCCATTTTGGAGTCCGGCCCCTATGGCACTGTCGCAGACACACGCACACACACACATGCACACACACACATGCACACACACACGCACATAAACACACACACACACGTGCCCCCCCTCCCCCCCCCACCACACACACGCGTGTAGAGCCATGGGCCCTGCTGGAGTCTGGACCCCCAGTTACCGGGGCAGCTGCTGCTGCCAGCGCTGCCAGTGTGGAACCTACCAACGAGGACCTGGGTCTGTCCAAGGCTTCCAAGTCGATGTGCTTTGGGGGCGCGCCAGGTGTGTGTGTGTGTGTGTTTGTGTGTGTGTGTGTGTGCGTGTGTGTGTGTGTGTGTGTCAGCACTGTGTGTGTGGAACGTACGAACGAAGACCTGGTTATTTCCAAGGCCTTTAAGGCGCTGTGCCTTGGGGGCGCGCCAGGTGTGTGTGTGTGTGTGTGTGTGTGTGTGCCTGCCAGCGCCGCCAGTGTGGCGTCTCCCAGCTGCTCTCCCGCCCTCACACACACACACACACACACACACACACACACACACACACACACACACACACACACACGCACGCACACACACACACGCACACACACATACACACACACAAGTCCCCCCCAAACACACACGCAGACGCGCCCGAATCCGCAGCGTTCCTCACACACACACACACACACACACACACACATACATACACACACGCAGGCGCGCCCGAATCCGCAGCGTTCCTCGCCGCTTGCGTCTCCCAGCTGCTCTCCTCCCCCCTCACACACACACACACACACACACACCTCCCCCCCCCCTACACACACACGCAGGCGCGCCTGAATCTGCAGCCTTCCTTGCGGCTCGCGTCTCGCAGCTGCTGTCCCCCCTGGCTCGCCTCTCGCGGGCCTCGGCAGGCGCGCAGCCAAGGGGCGATAAGAGCAGTGGGGGCGCGCAGGCGACGCAGCAGGCTGGCGGTGAGTTTTTTTTGTTGGTTTGGTGGCTAAGGATTTCTGGGTTTTGGGGTTCAGCCGTCAATGTTCATGGTTCAAGGGGATGTCATACAGGGTGTGTGTGTGAGCCTTTAGACAGGCCTTGGCCGGCGCGCAGGCGCAGCAGCAGGCTGGGAGTGAGTTTTAGCTGGGCTGAGGTGCAAGGCTCATGATGATGGATGTTACAGTCAGGGACATAGGGCTGGGGTTGCCACTAATCGCTTAGCATGCTCGCCTCGGCCGGCGCGCAGGCGACGCAGCAGGCTGGGGGTGAGTGTTGTTTGAGTAGGGGTACATATGCTTCAGCTAGAAGCTTAGCATGCACGCCTCATGCGCGGGCTGCGGCTGGCGCGCAACGCAGGGACGATGGGAGCAGCAGGCCAGGCGTGAGTGTTGGTTGGGCCAGGGTGCAGGGCAGTGATCCCCCTGCGAGCCGTATACCGCTCGGAACCGGATTTCCCATTTCACAGAAAACCACCCCGTACTTGGTGGAAGAGGGCGTGGAGGGATGCATTGGAAAGCTCTCGCCGAGAGCAGCACAGCGGCATGCGCTGCGTGGACACCCGCTGTGTATTGCGCCTGGTATGAGCGGTCAAAGTTGCTCGAGCCGGGGGAAAACTAATTGCTTAAATCCGTCCCAGGGACCACTGGTGCAGGGCCAGTGTAGGGCTCAGAGGTCCCTGGGAAGGATTTTAGTAATACGTTTTTTAACGGCTCCAGCAACTTTGACCGCTCATACCTGGCACAATACACAGCGGGTGTTCATGCAATGCATGCCGTTGTGCTGCTCTCGGCAAGAGCTTTCCAACGCATCGCTCCACGCCCTCACCCGCTTAGTGTGGGTGTTTTTTCTGGGAAATGGGAGATCCGGCTCGGAGCGGTATACGGCTCGCAGGGGAATCACTGGTAGGGCTGAGGATTCAACTCAGCGGGTAGCATGCACACTCTGACCAAGAAGTCGCCCCGAAACTATGGTTTCTTCAACAATTTCAAACCGTTTTGTGCATGCACAAACTGATTGGCCACAGGCGACCGCCACCCACCCTTCACCACCCCTGGCGTCAAACCACAGGGCGCGCCCACCGCTTTCCATGGCTGTGCTGGGTTCGTCTCCTTGGCTTTTGCTTCTTCCTTTTTACTGAGTCTCTTCACAATTTCTCGACGTCTCCCTCCCACAATCACCCGCCCCTCACCACCCCAGGCGCCAGTCCTCCGAGCCAGTGGTCCCTGGGAAGGATTTTAGTAATTAATTTTTTGCCGGCTCCAGCAACTTTGACCGCTCATGCCAGGCACAATACACAGCGGGTATTCATGCAACGCATGCCGTTGTGCTGCTCTCGGCAACAGCGCACCACTCAACGCCCTCTCCCACTAAGTGTGGAGTGGTTTTCTGGGAAATGGGAAATCCGGCTCGGAGCGGTATACGGCTCGCAGGGGAATTACTGCTCCGAGCGCCCCCACCGTGATGGCCGTGCGGGAGGTCGTCTTGCTCCATTGTGTGCGAGCCATCAGGCTCCTTGAAACCATGATTTTGTCTACCAATTCCAACCGTTTTTGCATGCGCCAACTCGCCGACCACAATCAATCAACTGCCCCTCACCACCCCAGGCATCAAGCCTCCGAGCGCGCCCACCGTGATGGCAGTGCTGGAGGTCGTCTGCTCCATTGTGTGCGAGCCGTGGAGCGTGCTGACTGAGGGGAAGCTGCTGGACAAAGTGCTCCTGGTGAGTGTGAAAAGTGTGAAAGTGAAGTGTCGACATTGAAGTGTGGGAAATGCTTGGTTTGGATTGTGATTCGAGTGTGGATGCAGTCCCGACCATGGGGAAGCTGCTGGACAAAGTGCTCCTGGTGAGTGGGAAAGTGTGGACAAAAGTGTGAAGGTAGAGTGGAGAATGGTGCGTGGGAACGGTGTGGATAGAGTGCGGACAAAGTGATCCTGGTGCGTGACACAAGCGTGGGGCGAGTGTGGAAGAATGGTGCGCTGGAATCTTCTAGAATGGCAGCACTTGTAAGCAACTACCGTAGTACCGCTTTGCCTTGCCGATAAAATAATTCGGAAAACGTCGCGGCAAGGTCGATTTCTAAAAAACATTGCCGAAAAATTAAAAAAAACGCCAAAAATGACGTCAAAACGGGAAAAAGGGAAGAAATCCTGCGGCAAGGCACCAAAATTCTAAACAATTACCCCCTTTATAAAAGTGGCGGCAAGGCAAAGCGGTACTACGGTAGATAGCGGGTTTAGGGTCCACGTAGGGCCTGAGCTCTACAACCCTATCTAGCTAGATACTTCCTTGTCGGCATCAAGGTGCTTCAAGTTCCACATGCGCACTCTCACACACATGCACACACACACGCAGGAGTGCTCTGCCATCGGCCGCCCCCTCTTTCAGCTGTTCCACCACCCGGCGCCGGTTGTTTCAGATGGAGCGGCACTTCTGATGGCGGCAGTGGCGGGAGCAGGGTGCGTGTGTGTGTGTGTTGCTGGGGGGGGGGGGATTTTGCAGTCCGTTGGACGCCTTTGATGGCACATGAGACGCGCGTGTGTGTGTGTGTGTGTGTAGGTGTGTGAGTGCGAGCTCCGGTCGTGTTGGATGGAGCGGCACTTCAGATGGCGGCGGTGGCGGGGGCAGGGTGTGTGTGTGTGCGTGTGCAGTGTGTCGGATGGAGCGGCACTTTTGATGGCTGTGGTGGCAGGTGTAGGGTGCGTGCATGCGTGCGTGTTTGAGTGGTTGTGTAGGGGGGTCGATTTGACAGTAGGTCGGGCGCCTTTGATGGCGCATTGGACGTGTGTGTGTGTGTGTGTGTGTATGTGTGTGTGTAGGTGTAGGTGTAGGTGTGTGTGTGTGTGTGTGTGTGTGTGCAAGCACCGGTCGTGTCAGATGGAGCGGCACGTCTGATGGCGGCGGTGGCGGGCGCAGGGTGCGTGCGTGCGTGCCCGAGCACACGCACACACACACACACACACACAACACACACACACACACACACACACAAATGCACACGTCTCCCTGCCCCCCCTGCCAGCCCGGGTGCCACTGGCCTGATGAGAGAGGCTGCACACACACGCCTCTCGCGCCTCTCTCTCTCACACACATACGCACACACACACGCACACACACACACACACACACACACACACCGCAGCCCCGGTGCCGCTGGCCCGATGCGAGAGGCTGCACTTTCCGAGGGAGCGGTTCTGCAGCACCTCAGGAGGGCTCTGTTTGCCACAGGTAGGAACTCTTTCCCCCAAGTTTGAGCTCCCCCAGCAACCGTCAGGATTCGAAATTCAAATAATCTAAGACCATCAGCAGGGAGCCTGACGTGTCAGCTTTCCAGCGTGCCCACCCTCGCCAGATGGGACTCAGTGGCAGCCGTAGCATGCATGCTGGAAGTGGGGAAAAGTGTCCCTCATCCGGGACAAACCACCCTTCTTATAACACTAGGAGGACCGGGGCTAATTGTAAGGAGGGGACATTATTGAACTTGAGGATGCCAGAGCTTCCTACTGCCGCCGCAGCGCGTGCACCCCACCCTCCAGGCTTAAGTTGGCCATGGTATGGGGCAGCCACCCCCCGCGGTCCCGGCCCGGGTGGCCCTCCCATCTGGCTGTGGCAAGCTCTGGTGCCGACAAGTTGAGTTATCCACCGCTCTTAATGATTAGCCCCTGCTCCTCCTATGGAACGAATTGTGAACGCAGCCAAAGCGGCGCTGGCTGGTCGCCTGCCCTGCCCGCCCTCCCCCCCCCCTTCCACGCCACCCCTGTCAGCAGCTTTCCGTATGATACGCACGCGCCCCTCTCTCGCCGAACTGCAGCCCCTCCCCCCCCTCCTCCCCCCCTCAGCCCTCACCCTCACCACTCCTCAGGCCCCACGCCACCCCTCTCCCACTAGCTTCCCATCTCAGCAGCTAGCCAGTGGCATACGCACGCGCCGAACTGCCCCCGCCCCCCCCCTCACCCTCCCCCCGCCTCTCCTCAGGCCCCCAGGCCACCTCTCCCGGCAGCTCGTCTCTGTGTGGTGTGACCACCACGCGCCCTCCCTCGCCCTGCTCCGCCACACGCTGCCCCCCCCCACACACCCTTCCCCGCGCCTCCGCGAGCCCCCAAGCGACTCTCCCGGCAGCTCGTGTGATACGCACGCGCCCTCCCCCACCCCCCCCCCACACACACACATTTTCCCCACCCCTCCTCAGGCCCCCAGCAACGCTCTCCCGGCAGCTAGTCTCAGTGTGGTGCGACGACCACGCGCCTCCCCCTCCACACACACACACACATGTTGCCCCCCCCCCCCCCTCCTCAGGCCCCCAAGCCACGCTCTCCCGGCAGCTCGTCTCAGTGTGGTGCGACGACCACGCGCCCTCCCTCGCCTTGCTCCGCCGCACGCTGCCCCCCGGCCTGATCCGATTCCTGGGCACTCCGCGTGCCGACGGGAGCAGTGCAAAGCAGCACGGGCAGGGCGTGCAGCAGGGGCAGGGGGCGGGGAAGGACACGGGCAAGGGGGAGGCCAAGGGCAAGTGGAAGAAGGTGAAGGAGCAGCTCGCGCAGGCGGCGCATGCCAAGGAGGTTGCACAGGCCAAGGAGCTGGCGCAGGCGCAGGCGCGGGCGCAGGCACAGGCGCAGCAGCTGGCGAAGCAGCAGCAGGAGGTGGGTGGTGATTTCTTTGTTTTTATGTAGTAAACAATAAATGAAAGGGGCATAATATCTTGCTCGCACACACGCACAAAAAAACGAAATCCCATGCTGCTCCAATGACTCCAAAACCTAAAACCCTGCACCCTGCACCCTATACACTGCACCCTACCGTGGTACCGCTTTGCCTTGCCGCCACTTTTATAAAGAGGGTAATTGTTTAGAAATTTGGTGCCTTGCCGCGGGATTTTTTCTCGATGTTGTCCCGTTTTGACGTCACTTTTAGCGGGGTTTTTTACTTTTTCGGCAATAGTTTTTGGAAATCGACCTTGCCGCGACGTTTTCCGAATTATTTAATCGGCAAGGCAAAGCGGTAAGTACTACGGTAAACCGTCAACCCTAAAACAAAAGGACACTCTACACCCCTGCACCCTTAACCCTACACCCATAACCCTAAACCAGCAGGTGCAGCTGGCCGCGGACCAGGCGCAGCAGCAGCCCCCCCCCCCCCAATACACCCTTCACCATAAGACTCAGTTACATGGCATTCCAGCTAAGAAAACACTAGTCCTAGTGCCACCGCCCTGTGAAGGATGATAGCCACCAGCCGGTTACCTGCCGTCTAGACTACCGCTCCCGCCGGCTAGTTTAGACCCAAACAAGTCCCTGAGGGACATGTCTGGCAAGGAGCGTATAGGAAAGGATCGTCCTCCTCATGGCCTTTGAGGCCAACCACGCCGGCTGTGCCGACTGGCGGCGCTGAAGCAGAAAAGTCCCCGCCTGGCATGGTGCATGGTTGTCCAACTCCATGCATGGGGCTCTGCCTGCGCCCCATGCGTCATGCATGGCCAGGTCCCACCCTCCAGGGGGGCCTGGGCAAACAGAGTCGTCATGGCAGGCTGCCTGAAGACCAATGCCGACGCCAGTCACCGGCAGACGAGTGCCCCCGAGGGTGAGCGCGGTGACAAACGCTGCGATGGTGAAGCGGATAAACTCTGTTGTTGCCTCGGCGGTCACCACCGCTGAAGCCCTGATGGTAGCTCGCCCCCACGAGCAGCCATCTTGACCGATGTCCAGCATGCATTGACGGGCGCCAGCTCCTCCGCTCGTCGATCAACTCGTCGAGATCGGTGCCGCATGGCGTCCTGCATGGGAGGAGGATAAGGGCCGTCTCCCAGCACGGGTCGCGGCAGCGCCGCGGCTACTCGCCAAGCCATGACAGCGCCGGGCAAGCCGCTCCTGTAGTTTCCACCGAGGGACAGTCTAGCAGGAGCCAGGCCAGTCGTATTTTATCCCGCTCGTCAGCGGCACGGAGATCCTAGTCACCAGCAGCGCCGCATTGCTGGCCATTCACCACAACCCCGACATAAACCTAGATCCCTGAACCCTACACCCTCAACAGGCGCAGCTGGCCGCGGACCATGAGCAGCAGCAGCTGGCGCAGGGCGCGCCCGTGGGCGCTGCCGCAGGCGGTGCGGTACCGGGCGCCAGCGCGCCTGCGCCTGCGACGCCGGGCGGCGCGGCGGTCACAGGTGTGTGGGCCCATTATACCTCATATCTATCTCCCCTGCTTTTCTCTCTTACGCCGGGCCCTAAGTAGGGCGTGCCTAATGGCTCGCGCACTACACCCTTCCACCAACTGCACCTCCGCACGCAGGCGTGGCCGCGCCCCCGGCCCCGTCCTCGGCACACCCCACCGCCGCGCCCCTCCCATCAACGGAGCCACAGCCTCAACAGCAGCAGCAGCCGCAGCAGGCGCCGCCACCTTCCCCGCAACAGGGCCCAGCCCAGCCGCAGCCGCAGCCCGTCGTCACTCACGGTGAGAAGTGGTGTTATTAAGGAAACCAAGAATGTCATGTTTGCCTCCGTAACATGGGAGGGAACATGCCGAATCGCTCCGCAGGAGGCGTTTTTTTTTGCGGAAACGTGTGAAAATCGTCGAATGACACACTTTTTGGAGGGAACTTATCGCGGTTCACCCCCGCAGTTTCCCCCTTAGTTTTCACGGGTTGTCCCCGCAACAAGTTCTGCGGGGGCGCTTTTATGACACCACTGGAGAGGAGTGTGTGTGGTGATTGAAGAGGGTGTGACTGAGCTCGCAGCGAGGGAGGACGACGGGTGGGTTCTCGTACTGTCGTTATCCCTCTCCCTTTCTCTCCTCACTCTCTCCATATCCTTTGTGCTCTCTCCTTCTCTCACTGACTTTCTCTCTCTGTCTTCCTCTCTAGCTCTCCTTCTCTCTCCTCTCTCTCTCTCTCTCTCTCTTACTCTCTCTCACACACACACACACACAGACACACACGCCTGTCTCCTCTCTCAGGCACGCCCGCCGCTCGTGGCCAGGGCCTGCGCAACTGGCCGGCGATGGTGGCGGCACCCCTCACACTCTCTCATTTACTATCTCTCTCTCTCTCTCTCTCTCTCTCTCTCTCCCACACAAACACACACACACACACACTCACACACACGCCTGTCTCCCCTCTCAGGCACGCCCGCCGCTCGTGTCCAGGGCCTGCGCGGCAACTGGCCCGCGCTGTGGGCGGCGGCACTGCGCGACCACCGCCATGCAGGTAACAGGAACATGACACATAGGACCAGGACAGAACAAAACAGGACAGGACAGGACAGGACAGAACAGAACAGAACAGAACAGAACAGAACAGGACAGGACAGGACAGGACAGGACAGGACAGGACAGGACAGGACAGGACAGGACAGGACAGGACAGGACAGGACAGGACAGGACAGGACAGGACAGGACAGGACAGGACAGGACAGGACAGGACAGGACAGGACAGAACAGAACAGAGCAGAATAGAACAGGACAGGACAGGACCAGCACAGGACAGAACAGGACAGGACAGGACAGACCAGGACAGGACAGGACAGGACAGGACAGGACAGGACAGGACAGGACAGGATAGGACAGGCTAGGACAGGACAGAACAGGACAGACCAGGACAGGACAGGACAGGACAGGACAGGACAGGACAGGACAGGACAGGACAGGACAGGACAGGACAGAACATAACAGCAAGGGCAGCGGCGGTCACACAAGCAGGGAACAGGGATCATTGACATTCGCCGTCCAGTGAAGACGTGTTCTGGTCCTAGGACCCGTCTACTTGGACCACTCAGTGACGTCACAACAATCACGCGTGAGCCATGCACGGGGTTCACGTTGCTGGGGTGGTTCCTGGACGTCCTCCATCTACAGGGGAGGCAGCCTTCAGTTGAACCGGCTCCGGCTGCCGGGTTGCTGTGCTGGAGTAGTCTTCACGGGTACTGAACCCACTCGCAAGGACCACTCATTGACTCACCCACTTCACAACAATCATGCGTGAGCAACACAGGGCTCATCTGGAACGCTGCGACACGCCAGGACCTACGGGATCCAAGCACATCAATCAATCAACCAATCCATTAATCAATGAATTGACAAATCAATTGACCAATCAACCAATCAATCACCCAATACATGAATCAATCAAACACGATCACCACGCAGGGCTCATCTGGAACGCTGCGACACGGCAGGACCTGCGGGAGGCTCTCGAGAGGGAGGAGGCTGCTCTGAGGGGCTGCACATCCACACAGGTGTGTGTGCGTGTGTGAGTGTGTGTGTGTGTGTGTGTGCGTGCGTGTTTGTGTGTGTGTGTGTGCGTTGGCGTGTATATCTGTGTGTGAGAGAGGAAGGGAGGAAGGGAGAGGGGGGGAGGGGCAAGGGAAGGAGGGAGGTTCTGGAAGGGTGGATGCGGCTCTGAGGGGCTGCACGTCGACGCAGGTGCGTGTGCGTGCGTGTGTGTAAGTGCGTGCGTGTGTATGTCTTTGCGTGCGTGTGTGTGTGTGTGTGCTTGCGTGTGTGTCTGTGTGAGAGAGAGAGGACGGGAGAGGGGGGGAGGGGTCGAGAGAAGGAGGGAATTTCTGGAAGGGCGGATGCGCCTCTGAGGGGCTGCACGTCGACGCAGGTGCGTGTGCGCGCGTGTGTGTAAGTGCGTGTGTTTGTGTGTGCGTATGTGTTTGCGTGCGTGTGTGTGTGTGTGTGTGTGTGTGTGCTAGCGTGTGTGTGTGAGAGAGAGGAAGGGAGAGGGAGGGAGGGGGCGAGGGAAGGAGGGAGGTTCTGGAAGGGCGGACACGGCTCTGAGGGGCTGCATGTTGACGCATGTGCGTGCGTGTGTATGAGGGAAAGCAAAACAATAAAGAGAAATCGCACCGACCCTCCTCTGATTGTGCCGTGAGCCTTTTATCGCAGGCGCCTGTATGGAACCACGCCGAGTTCTCGGTTTCGTACGAGTCCAGCCTCGGCGGACACCTGTGCGTGGCTGGCGTGTACACATCCACCTTCGCTCACCCCGCCTCATTTCACGCCCCTGCTTCACAGGCGCCGGTTTGGAACCACGCCGAGTTCTCGGTTTCGTACGAGTCGAGCCTCGGCGGGCACCTCTGCGTGGCTGGCGTGTACGTGGCGCTGCTGCTGGATGGTTTGGACGCAGACGCAGTCTCCAAGGTATGTTTCTTCTCCCTTTTCATATATTATTCTCTAATTTGGCTTCTGCGCTAGGAGGTGTCTGTCGCAGAGTGCCGGTGGCTGCTGCTGCTGTTGCTGTCATTGCTGCCGCTGCTGCTGCTGCTGCTGCTGCCATTCCTGCTGCTGCTCCCCACAAATACCCTGAAGCTCAACCCCAACTCCAATACTCCTGAAGCTCAACCCCAACCAACTCGCGTGAGCTCGTTGTGTCGCTCCACCACACTCACTCGTGCTGCTACCGTTGCTGCTGCTGCTGCTGCTGCTGCTGCTCCCCACAAATACCCTGAAGCTCAACCCCAACTCCAACACTCCTGAAGCTCAACCCCAACCAACTCGCGTGAGCTCGTTGTGTCGCTCCACCACACTCACTCGTGCTGCTACCGTTGCTGCTGCTGCTGCTGCTGCTGCTGCTCCCCACAAATACCCTGAAGCTCAACCCCAACTCCAACACTCCTGAAGCTCAACCCCAACCAACTCGCGTGAGCTCGTTGTGTCGCTCCACCACACTCACTCGTGCTGCTACTGTTGCTGCTGCTGCTGCTGCTGCTGCTGCTGCTCCCCACAAGATACCCTGAAGCGCAACCCCTGGACACAACACAGTTCACCAACGCCCGCGAGCTGTGCGTGTCGCTTCACCACACGCACTCTTGCTGCTACCGCTGCTGCTGATTGCGAGGCCCCACGACCCTGAAGCTCAACCCCTGGCCACCTTAACACAGGTCACCAACTCGCACGAGCTGTTTGTGTCGCACCACCACTTGCTGCTACCGCTGCTGCTGCTGACGATGTCGATGCTGCCTGCTCCTGCTGCTGCTGCTCCCCACAAGATACCCTGAAGCGCACTCCCTGGCCATCTCAACACTGGTCACCAACTCGCGTGAGCTGTTCGTGTCGCACCACCACACTCACTCTTGCTGCTACCGCTGCTGCTGATGCTGATGCTGATGCTGTTGCTGATGATTGCGAGGGTTCAGTACCCTGAAGCTTTGACTTTAGCTTGAACACCTCAACACTGGTCACCAACTCGCGTGAGCTCTTTGTGTCGCCCACTCTTGCTGCTACCGTTGCTGCTGCTGCTGCTGCTGCTGCTCCCCACAAGATGCCCTGAAGCGCAACCCCTGGACACAACACAGTTCACCAACGCCCGCGAGCTGTGCGTGTCGCTTCACCACACGCACTCTTGCTGCTACCGCTGCTGCTGATTGCGAGGCCCCACGACGCTGAAGCTCACCCCCTGGCCACCTTAACACAGGTCACCAACTCGCGCAAGCTGTTCGTGTCGCACTACCACTTGCTGCTACCGCTGCTGCTGCTGACGATGTTGTTGCTGCCTGCTCCTGCTGCTGCTCCCCACAAGATACCCTGAAGCGCACCCCCTGGCCACCTTCACACAGGTCACCAACTCGCGTGAGCTGTTAATGTCGCTCCACCACACGCACTCTTGCTGCTACCGTTGCTGCTGCTGTCGCTGCTGCTGCTGCTGCTGCTGCTGCTGCTTCTGTCGCCGCTGCCATTCCTGCTGCAGCTCCCCACAAATACCCTGAAGTTCAACCCATGAACTCCGTACCTAGGTCACCAACTCGCGCGAGCTGTTTGTGTCGCTCCACCACACGTACCTTTCCGAGGGAGACATCGCGGGTGAGTGGCTACGCATGGCTGAGTTAGACGTCAGTCGGAATGTCGCACATTGTCTCAATTGTAGCATTGTATCATTGTCTCAATGTTCCCATCGCGGGTAAGTGGCTGCGCCTCTTTGATTGCGCAGCCAGTCGGATTTTCACGCAGTGTCTCAATCGGCTCACTCGTCTCATTGTCTCAATTGTTCTCCTACGCTAGGTTGATTGAGCAGTCGGTTCGATTGTCGCACATTTCCTCAATCGTCTCATTGTCTCAATAGTTTCATTGCGGGTGTGTCGGTACGCGTTGTTGATTGAGCAGCCTGTCGGATTTTCGCGCAGTGTCTCAATTGTCTCACTCGTCTCATTGTCTCGATTGTGTCATCGCGGGTGAGTGGCTACGTGTGCCTGATTTAGCCG
>VFSX01000007.1:1245305-1260305 GCA_016618255.1 Chlamydomonas sp. UWO 241 | reverse complement strand
ATACGCGTCAGGCAGACGGTGCAACCAACTACCCCCCCCCCCCCCAACCACCCACACCCACACCCACACACACAACCCCCCACCACCACCACCACCACACACACTCACACACAGGCGACCGGAGCCACCGTCCCCACTGCAATCCGTGCCGCGCGCGCAAACGGCTATGCCCTCCTGTCCGCCTCTCTCTCCCCCTCGAGCTGGGTCCGCGGTGGTGGCGGCGGTGGCGGCGGTGGGTGTTGTTAAAGCCCCCTGACTGGTGGTAGAGCACAAGCGCACGCCAACCTCTGCGGAGGGGTTGCTGCAACAACAACAACAACATCAACAACAACAACAACAACAACAACAACAACAACAACAACAACAACAACAACAACATCAACAACAACAACAACAACAGCAGCAGCAGCGGCAGCAGCAACAACAACAACAGCAACAACAACAACAGCAGCAACAGCAGCAACAACAGCAACAGCAACAGCAACAGCAGCAACAACAACAACAACAACAACAACAACAACAACAATCAGCAGCAGCAACAACAGCAACAGCAACGCAGCATTATCACTAACACAACACAACACCGCCATGCACCAACAACCACACCGGCGTTCCACACCTCGCAGGCGGTGTGGGTTCCCGCACGAGTTCGGGCCTCCACACAAATGTAGGCGGATGTGGCGGCGCTGCCGTGCAGCTGCTTGTGGAGCTGCTTGCAACGTGCCACGAGCTGCCTCCCGCCGCTGCGGCGCTGCGCGGCGCTGGCCACGGCGGGAGCGGCGGCGGCCATGCAGGTGTGTGGCTCCAATCCAGGACAACACACAGCTAGCTCACTCCCCTCTGTGGCCAGCACCCTAGTTCAGCAGGCCTCGCAACAAGCTGCCGCCAGCTGCCACGGCGCTGCGTGGCGCTGGCCACGGCAGGAGCGGTGGTGATCATGCAGGTACACATATGTAGCTCCTAGCCAAGGGGGGGGGGGGGGGGGCAGGAAAGTCAGGAACAGACCCCATGTCGAATTACTTCGAATTTTCACACCGGACCGGCGCCATGCCCTTCCCCTCCCTAGATAAGGGAGAATTCCACTCTAAAAAAAATGGGAAAAGGGGGGGGGGGAGGGGACTGGACCGTTTCTCAGAATTGTATGTAACTTTTTATTCTGACATTCGTTCGACACGAGAGTCGGTGCGCTGGATTCCTCTCGTCAAGAGGAGTCAAAATCCACCCTCAGATCCTCCACACACCCAATAAATAGTGCAGTGGTGTGGGGGTGTGAGAGGGTCCACACTGGGCGATTGGTGTGGACCAGTGGTTCACACCCCCTCGGAGCCAGAATGCTCTGCAGACCTCCGATTGGGATGGGGAAGGACACAATGGATTTGTCTTACGACAGGGATGCCAAATCCATTGTAATTCATGTGGTTCAATATTTGGGAGGGTGTGGAAGGGGCCTCGGTGTGTGGGGCTGCACCGGGGCTTGTGGCCGTCTTCTGGGGCCAGTTTCAGGAGTAGGACTGGGTTACGCAGCCTCCAAAATAGTGCGATGTGATGGGAATGATGTTACGAAGCTACTCACCAAGTTTCAGCTCCAGCAGATAAGGTCTAGGTGTACTGTGGGGGGGGTCCAGGCCCGTTTTGAAAATAAGTCAACAAAGGGTCTGAAAAAACTTTTCTGCCCGCCCCCCTGCTCCTAGCTGTTACTTAGGCTGTGGCTGTGGCTGTTGCGGCCATCTCCTGCGCCCCACACTCTTTCCACACAAACGCCATGCAACGCGCCCATGCAGGCATGCCCGGCACTGTTGGCGATGGCCAGCAGCAGCAGCGACTTCCGGCCACCTTTTGCGCCCCAGACTGTGTCCACACAAACACCAAGCCCCACACTAACGCCATGCAACACGCCCATGCAGGCACGCCAGGCACCGGCGGCGGCGGCCAGCGGCAGCAGCGCCTGGAGGGCGCCACTCCCGGCCAGGTCATGCGCCTCGCAGCGACAGCGCACGAGGATGGACCCAGGGAGTGGTTCTGGTACCCGCGCGGTGTTGTGGAGGTGCGTTTTTTTAATATATATGCACACACACGCACGCACGCACACACACACAAGCACACAAACATACACACACTGTGCACACGGATGGACCCAGGAAGTGGTTCTGGTACCCACGCGGTGTTGTGGAGGTGCGTTTTTGTATGTTTTATATATGCACACACACGCACACACGCACACACACACACACACACACACATACACACACTGTGCACAAGGATGGACCCAGGGAGTGGTTCTGGTACCCGCGCGGTGTTGTGGAGGTGCGTTTTTTTTAATACATATATGCACACACACACGCACACACGCACACACACACACACACACACATACACACACTGTGCACAAGGATGGACCCAGGGAGTGGTTCTGGTACCCGCGCGGTGTTGTGGAGGTGCGTTTTTGTATGTTTTATATATATGCACACACACACGCACACACGCACACGCACACACACACACACACACATACACACACTGTGCACAAGGATGGACCCAGGGAGTGGTTCTGGTACCCGCGCGGTGTTGTGGAGGTGCGTTTTTTTATATATATGCACACACACAAGCACACACGCACACACACACACACACACATACACACACTGTGCACAAGGATGGACCCAGGGCGTGGTTCTGGTACCCGCGCGGTGTTGTGGAGGTGCGTTGGTTTTATATATATATGCACACACACACGCACACACGCACACACACACACACACACACACACACATACACACACTGTGCACAAGGATGGACCCAGGGAGTGGTTCTGGTACCCGCGCGGTGTTGTGGAGGTGCGTTTGTTGTTTTATATATATGCACACACACACGCACACACGCACACGCACACACACACACACACACATACACACACTGTGCACAAGGATGGACCCAGGGAGTGGTTCTGGTACCCGCGCGGTGTTGTGGAGGTGCGTTTTTTTAATATATATGCACACACACGCACGCACGCACACACACACACAAACACACACACATACACATACACACACTGTGCACAAGGATGGACCCAGGGAGTGGTTCCGGTACCCGCGCGGTGTTGTGGGGGTGCGTTTTTTAATATGTATGCACACACGCACGCACGCACACACACAAGCACACACGCACTCACACACACACACACACATACACTCACACTGTGCATAATGATGGACCTAGGGAGTGGTTCCGGTACCCGCGCAGAGTTGTGGAGGTGCGTTTGTTTAATATATATGCACACACTCACACACGCACACACACACACACACACAAACATGCACACACACAAACACGTACGCACACACCTGCACACACACACACACTGTGCACGAGGATGGACCCAATGGGGGTTGTTCTGGTACCCACGGGCTGTGGTGGAGGTGCGCTTTTATATATATGCACACACACGCACACACACACACACACACACACACACATGCACACACATACACACACACGGTGCACGAGGGTGGACCCAGGGAGTGTTTCCGGTACCCGCGCGGTGTGGTGGAGGTGTGGCCACATGTGCATGCACGCACATGCTTTGCGCACACACACACACACACACATACACACTCACACGCACACACACATGCTTACACGCACACACACACACACACGGTGCACAAGGATGGACCCAAGGGGGTTGTTCTGGCACCCACGGGCTGTGGTGGAGGTGCGTTTTTTTAATATATGCACGCACACGCACACGTATCCACACACACACACACACACGGTGCACGAGGATGGACCCAGGGAGTGGTTCTGGTCCCTGCGCGGTGTTGTGGAGGTGCGTTTTTTTACATATGCACACACACACGCACACACACACGCATCCACGCACACACAAACACACACACACACATGCACACACACACACACACTGTGCACGAGGATGGGCCCAGGGAGTGGTCCTGGTACCCGCAGGGTGTGGCGGAGGTGCGGCCACACGTGCATGCACGCACACGCCATGCGCCTACACACACACACACACACTCACACACACACACACACATATACACACACGCACTCACACGCACACGCACACGCATACACACAGGGCGCCGTGGAAGCTGCAGGCTTTAATGCCGTCATCGCCGCCGCCACCATCGCTGCGGCCGGGCCTGGCGATCGCGTGGACCCAGAGACATCGCCAATGCCTGAGCTCCAAGCCCAACACCCCAAATCCTAAGCTCTGTTGCAAGAGAGAAAAGGCAAAGCCTTTTCTTCCTTGGTTTGGAAAGCTGGGGGGTAGCAGGCGAAGATGCTTACAGGGATGGCGTTTCGCCATCCCCGGGCAACAAGCAGCTCAGCTGCTTGTTGCTATCTCTTTGCGGAGCTGCTTGTAGCTATCTCTTGGTTGCCAAAGCTCCAAACAAACACCCCAAAGCCTAAACGTGTGTATCATGTACACGCGTGCCTGCCTGTAGGGCGCTGTGCATGCTGCAGGCTTCAACGCCGTCATCGCCGCTGCCGTCATTGCCGCTGCCGGGCCTAGCGATCGCCTGGACGCAGACACACGCGCCACACCCCAAGACCCGGGCCTAGGCCCCAGACCCTGCACCCTGAACCTGTGTGTGTGCGCGTGCCTGCCTGCAGGGAGCCGTGGAGGCGGCGGGCTATAACGCCGTCATCGCCGCCGCCGCCATCACCGCCGCTGGGCCTGGCAATCAGACTCAGACACGCGCCAAACCCCACGACCCAGACCCAAATCCCTGAGCCCCAGACCTTGCACCCTGACCCTCTGTATCACGCACGCGTGCCTGCCTGCAGGGAGCTGTGGAAGCGGCAGGCTTTAACGCCGTCATCGCCGCCGCCGCCATCACCGCCGCTAGGCTTGGCGATCAGACTCACACGCGCCAAACCCCACGACCCAGACCTAAAACCCTGAGCCCCACACCTTGCACCCTGACCCTTTGTATCACGCACGCGCACCTGCCTGCAGGGAGCTGTGGAAGCGGCAGGCTTTAACGCGGTCATCGCCGCTGCCGTTATTACTTCTGCTGGCCCTGGCGATCGCCTCGACCCGGAGACAGCGCCAACGGACGCGTCCGGTCGCGCGGGTCCGCTGTCCAAATCGGAGCTGCGGTGGCTGCATGCCAGGTGTGTGTCTCTCTCTCTCTGCCTCTCTCTATATATATGTGCCTCTCTGCCTCTCTTTATGCGTGTGTGTGTGTATGGGTGCGCGGGCCCGCTGTCCAAATCGGATCTGGTTGGCTGCACGCAAGGTGTGTGTGTGTGTCTGTCTGTCCCTATGACTCTTGTCTCTCTATATTTCTCTCTATATATTTATGTGTGTGTGCGTGTGTGTGCTTGTGTGTGTGTATGTGTGTGTGTGTGTGTGTGTGTGTGTGTGTGTGTGTGCGTGCATCTAGTCGCGCGGGCCCGCTGTCCAAATCGGAGCTGCAGTGGCTGCACGCCAGGTGTTTGTGTCTCGCTCTCTTTCTGTGTGTGTGTTTGTGAGTGTGTGTGCGTGTGTGTTTACACGTGTGTGTGTATGTGTGTGCGTGCGTGTTTTTTTGCAAGTGTGTGTGTTTGCAAGTGTATATACGTGCGTGCGTGTGTGTGTGTGTGTGTGTGTGTACTGCAGCTGCAAGGCACCCTGCCATCTGGCACTCCCTCCTCCCTTCAAACGAGCCCCCATGCACCCACTGACACTCCATCTTCACCCACCCACACTGCCCTCCTTTTACCCACACATGCGCCAGGTGGCGGTTCACACCATCCACACTTGTGTGGGCGCCTGGCATGGGCGGCCCTACCCCCGTGCGCGAGGTGTGTGTATGTATGTATGTGTGTCTGTGTGTGTGTTAGTGTGCAAGTGTGTAAGTGTGCGCGCGCGTGTGTGTGTGTGTGTGAGAGAGTTTTAACACATGCATAACAGGTGGCAGTTCACCACATGCACATTTGGTGCGAGCTGCTCTGGTGTCTCTCTGGGGACACACACACACACACACACACACATGCACACACGCATGCACACACACACACGCACGCACACACACGCACACACACACACACACACATAGGTCCGCGAGCTGCGCTGGTGGCTTTCCTCCGACAGTGTGACAAGTATGAACGCCCCGGGCGGTGTGGACGCTGGTGTGAACAAGAGTGTGGACGGCGCGGGCGCGGAAGCTGCCGCGCAGCTGCCGCGCCTGGCGCTGTCTCTTCTGCGCGGCCTCGCGCGACTGCAGGTGGGTGTGAACCAGTGTGAACGGTGTGAGCAGAGGTGGGCAGTGTGAACAAGAGTGTGGACGGCGGCGCGGGCGTGGGAAGCTGCCGCGCAGCTGCCGCGCCTGCCGCTCTCCTCTACACGGCCTCGCGCGTCTGCAGGTGGGTGTGAATCAGTGTGAACGGTGTGAGCAGAGGTATGGGCAGTGTGAACAACAGTGTGGACGTCGGCGTGGGCATGGGAAGCTGCCGTGCAGCTGCCGCGTCTGGCACTGTCGTTGCTGCGCGGACTGCGGGTGGGTGTGGACCAGTGTGAACGGTGTGAGCAGATGTATGGGCAGTGTGAACAAGAGTGTGGACGGCGGTGTGCACGTGGGAAGATGCCGCGCAGCTGCAGCGCCTGGCGCTGTGGCAGCTGCGGCCTTGCGCAACTGCATGTGGGTGGTTTATTTCAGACTCCCTCCCTCTCCGCTCTCTCTTACCCTCTTCCTCTTTCTCTCTATTTCTCACTCACTCTGATCTGTCACTCTCTCTACATGTCTTGGCTAACATCGGCCCCGCTGCACTCGCACACACACACACACACAAACGCACATACACACACACACACACACACACATACGCACACTCACACACACTCACACACACAGGCTGCGGTCGATCCCGTCAGCGGTGAAGAGCTGTTGCCACTCACACACATGCACTCACACACACACACGCGCGCGCACACACTCACACACACACACACAAACACACACACGCGCACGCACACACACAGGCTGCGGTCAATCCCGTCAGCGGGGCTCATCTCTCGCCACCTCCAAGGGCACACCAGCTGCTTGCGTCTCCTGCCTGCCTGCCTCATCTCTGCCAGGCGAGTGTGTGTGTGTGTGTGTGTGTGTGTGTGTGTGTGTGTGTGTGTGTGTGTGTGCGCGCGCATGTGTGTGTTTGTGTGTGTGTGCACCAGCTGCTCGCGTCTCCTGCTTGCCTGCCACACTTGTGGCAGGCGAGTGTGAGTGCGCGCGTGTGTGTGTGTGTGCGTGTAAGTACACATCTGCGTGTGTGTACCAGCTGCTTGCGTCTCCTGCCTGCCTGCCTCATCTCTGCCAGGCGAGTGTGTGTGCGCGCATGTGTGTGTGTGCGTTTTGTGTGTTTGTGTGTGTGTGTGTGTGTGTCTGTGTTTGTGTGCACCAGCTGCTCGCGTCTCCTGCATGCCTGCCACACTTGTGCCAGGTAGGTAGGTGGTTGGGTGGGTGTCTGTGTGTGTGTGTGTGTGTGTGTGTGCACCAGCTGCTCGCGTCTCCTGCCTGCCTGCCACACTTGCGCCAGGTGTGTGTGTGTGCATGTGTGTGTGTGAGTATGTAGGAGTGTGTGTGTGTGTGTGTGTGTGTGTGCACCAGCTGCTCGCGTCTCCTGTCTGCCTGCCAAACTTGCGCCAGGTGTGTGTGTGTGCATGTGTGTGTGTGAGTATGTAGGTGTGTGTGTGTTGTGTGTGCACTAGCTGCTCGCGTCCACACACAACTTGCTTGCTTTTCTCGGTGTGTCCCTGCAGGCTCTGCTGGCCAGGGACCCTGACCTCGTTGATGGCGCTGCGCGCCTCCTGCGCGAGGTCCTGGCGCCACAGGAGGGCGATGCAGCAGGTGGGTGTGGATTTCACACTTTGTCTACATGATACCCACACTTTATCCACGCTCTGTCCAAACTGCGTCCACACTGTGTGATGAAATGTGGCGCGCCTGCTGCGCGAGGTCCTGGCGCCACCGGAGGGCGATGCAGCAGGTGGGTGTGGATTCCACACTTTGTCTGCATGATGCCCACACTGTCCTCACTATGTCCACACTCTGTCCACACTATGTTCCACACTGTGTGGTGTGTGGCTCGCCTGCTGCGCGAGGTGCTGGCGCCACAGGAGGGCGATGCAGCAGGTGGGTTTGATTACACACTGTGTCCACACCGTGTCCACATTTTTTGCACTCTGTCCCTGCGGGGCATGGCGGGCCCACAAATGATAGCCCCCAGTTGTTTTTGCCCCGCCATATTTTTTTACAATGGATAGCGGTGTCTATACCTAACTATGTTTCACACTGTGTGGTGTGTGGCGCGCCTGCTGCGCGAGGTCCTGGCGCCACAGGAGGGCGATGCAGCATGTGGGTGTGGATTCCACACCCTGTCCACACTCTGTCCACACTCTGTCCAACTACGTCCACACTGTGTTAAGTGCTGCGCCACACTCTGTGAAGTCTGCTGCGCGAGGTGCTGAAGGGCACTGCCTTTTGGGGTGTCCCTGACTGCAACAGCCATCAACAATTGAATCCCTCATCAAATACCCTCCCGTCCAAACAACGGCAACAACAACAACAAAACAACAACAGATCAACTGATTCACCCCCCCACCCACCACACACACACCCCACCACACACACACACGTCAACACACACACACACACACACTCACACACACACCACCCTCAAAACTACCATTCCGCAGGGCATGGCGGCGACGGTGCTGCTGCTCCACCTGGTGCGTCTCTGCCCGCGTCTGATGGAAGGTGTGTGTGTGTGTGTGTGTGTGTGTGTGTGTGAGTGTGTAGCGGTGCTACCGCCCCGCCCGGCGCGTCTATGCCCGCGTCTGATGGAAGGTGTGTGTGTGTGTTTGTGTGTGTGTGTGTGTGTGTGTCGGTGCTACCGCCCCACCCGGCGCGTCTCTGCCCGCGTCTGAAGGTGTGTGTGTGTGTGTGTGTGTATGTGTGCCCACACATCCACACTGCCCACACATCCATACTCCGCGCAGCCCCGCGCCCGGCGGGTCCATCGGCAGCGCGCTGTCCCGCCTGTACCTCACGGGAGCTCTGTACTTCGCCCTCGCGTACACGGGGTCAAACCTCGGCGGCGTCTCGGCGCTGCTGAGGGTGTGCCATCTGCGGCAGGTGAGGGCAGGCACACACAAACACACACACACACACATGCACGCACGCACCCACACTGCTGAGGGTGTGCCATCTGCGGCAGGTGTGGGCAGACTCACACACACGCACAAACACACAAAAGCACACGCTCAGACCTATGCGCTTGCACACGCTCTCACACACACGCACACACACACACACACACATGTACACACACATACCAACGTGTGTACACGCGCGTGCACACGCACACGCACACACACACACACACACACAGTGTGATAGCTTGACAGTTTCTGGTCGTCACAGAGCGACATGCCCCCCCCCCCCCACACACACACAGGCATTCCGTGGCATGCCCAAGCAAGGCGACTCCGGGCTCCCCCTGAGGGTCCGATCCTACCTCGGGCACGCACTACCAGAGTCCCTGCTATACGTTCTGGAGGTGCGTCAAAAGGCGTGAACAGCTGCCGTAAACTTCGTTAGCCTGTATTGAGAACTAAGTCCCGAAGGCCTCCGGTACGCTGAGCCGGCACATGTGTAATTAATGGGTTTCGAGGTGCGGAACAGTGGCTTATGTGTAAATTTCTTCAGTAGACCCGAGTTCGACACCACAAGACGACATGTTTTTTGCTTTTAATGCACAACTAGTTGCACAACTGGTTGCACCCAGTGACGGGGGAGTGGGGGATGGCCTTGACCGTGTGCACGTTGTGTCGGTACTTCGACAACAGTTACAGTTACATCGGCTTTCCAGCAAAGACTACCTCTAGTCCTAGTACCACCGCCTAGACCCAAGTCCAGTTCTGGCCCTAACAATTACTTGTGAGGGGCGGTGGCCACCAGCCGGCTGCCTGCCAACGTGTAGTCCCACTTTCACAACATTCATTAAAAACCATCAGTACAATCAAAATACTCCAAAAAAAGTCCCTCGCTGTGCTCGGTACTCTCCAGAATTACTCACCAGAATTACTTGAAGAGAATTTGGGGGGCATCAGTACAGGCTAATGGAGTTTACGGTATGTTGCTGTACATTATATATAACACAGAGCCCTTAACCGCCTGACCCCCCCCTGACAACCGCTCAATTCAAAACCGCCAATTCACAACGGCCAAACCAAACCGCCCAATTCAAACCGACCAAATCAAACCGACCAAGTCGAGCAGCTCGATTGAAACCCGCCCAATTCAAACAACGTCCAAACCCCCCGCACAGGCGCGCGGGGCGCCACACTTTGCGGCAGCGCTCGGTGGTGACGCCGACACGCCTGAGCTGGTGTGGGGGCACGGTGGGTGTGAAGGGCGTGGAATCCACACTTTGGAGGGTTTCGTGAGGGTGTGGAGTTGTTTGCCAGACTTTGCGGCGGCGCTCGCTGGTGACGCAGACACGCCGAAGCTGGTGTGGGGGCACGGTGGGTGTGGAATCCACACTTTGGGTTTGGGGAGGATGGATTTGTTTGCCACACTTTGCTGCGGCGCTCGCTGGTGATGCAGACACGCCGGAGCTGGTGTGGGGGCACGGTGGGTGTGGACTCCACACTGTGAATTCATACTAATAATAATACGAATACTCCTGTAGTAATCACTTGATAAAACACAACTTTGTTTGTTTTGGGGAGTTCTTTTAAGTAATTTGACACACGTTGCAGCAGCGCTCGCTGGTGACGCTGACACGCCGGAGCTGGTGTGGGGGCACGGTGGGTGTGGAGGGTGTGGAATCCACACTCTGGAGGTTGCAGATGGAGCCACGACGAAAAGCAACACTTAACGCCGCGGTCACTGACACTGACACGCAGCACGACTTGTACCCACACACACACACACACACGCATGAAGACACAGGCATGCGCACTGGGCGCTTGGTGCCCCAGCTGGCACAGCACTTAGGCGACGTACCCAGCCCCAGCACACACACAGACACACACACACACACGCGCACACATGCAGGCATGCGCACCGGGCGCTTGGTGCCCCAGCTGACGCAGCACCTGGGCGACTTCCCTGCAAGGCTGGGGCAGCGCTGGGGACAGGTGTGTGTGTGCGTGCGTGTGTGTGTGTGTGTGTGTCTGTGTGTGCGTGTGTGCGTGTGTGTGTGTGTGTGGTTGATTTCGCAGTCCGTCGGGCGCGTGTGATGGCGTACTAGACCTTAGTGTTTGTATGTGCTGCGTACACGGCTGCGTACTTAATTAAGTACGCCGTACTTAAATAAGTACGCAGAGTTGTACCACATACATAGGGCACCTCCAGGGCGCCTTTTGGTCCGTCGTTAAAACGTATGTTAGTTTACACCTTCATCTAGACCTCCACAGACGGGCCAGTCGATACGCCCACTCCTGCCCCCCTTCAACACTGTCGCAAGGGGACATTTTTGGGCCGCGGGCCACATGGCGGGCGAATGGGAGCGAGCAAATTCCGCCCCGATTGGCCGCCCCGATGCCTCCGTCGCCCCTCCCCGCGTCCACACAGCAGCTATAGACCCTTAGGAAAGATGTCCCTGTGCCTGGTTCTTCACACTCCCACACGTCCGCATGCACAGGCATGGGACTACGCGCCCCTGCCCCCGGTCGTATATTTGGAGCTGGAGGACGCAATGTGGTGCCACCGCTACTACCTGCACGCACTCGCCGACGAGGCGCGCTTCCCGGCGTGGCCGATCCAGGAGCATGTGCAGCTGCTGCAGGTGTGTGTGTGTGTGTGTGTGTGTGTGTGCGTGTGCGTGTGCGCGTGTGTGTATGCCGGCGTGGCCCTCGTTGGATCCTGCGCCGCCACCTTTAGAACTACTCAAACAACTCCAGAACTGACCACAAACCACCCCGAATATACACAGGCACGTGTGGCTGCATGGAGCCCTTCCACAGCAACTCACAGCCCACATTTGGTCGCGCGCCCTCACATCTACAACTACCCCAAAAAACAACCTCAAGACTGCCCCAAAACCAGCCAAACACACCCCCAAACCACCCCAAATCTACACAGGCACTTCTGGCCGCATGGAGCGCGCGCGCAAGATGGCGCGAGGAGCGCGCGCGCACGCCGCTGGATTTGACCGATCCTTGTGAAGCCCTTCCACAGCAACTCGCAGCCCTCATTTGACCGCGCGCCCTCACATCTACACCTACCAGTGCTTCTTTAATTGATTTCAATTTATTAATTCTTACAGCCCAGCCGCTAGCGGCCAGGACCAAAATCAGCCTAAAACGACAAAAGCGGCAAAATTTGACCAAAAGTGGCAAATGTCAATTAATTATTTTCGCCCAGAAACCGCCCAATTGAAGAAGCAATGACACCTACCCCTCCAAGTACCTCAAGACTGCCCCAAAACCAGCCGAAGCCCACCCCAAACCACCCCAAATATGCACAGGCACGTGTGGCTGCATGGAGCCCTTGCACAGCAACTCACAGCCCCAATTTGATCGCGCGCCCTCGCCTCTACAACTACCCCAAAACTACCTCAAGACTGCCCCAAAACCAGCCGAAGCCCAAACCACCCCAAAAATGCACAGGCACGTGTGGCTGCATGGAGCCCTTCCACAGCAACTCACAGCCCCCATTTGATTGAGCGCCCTCGCCTCTACAACTTCCCAAAACGACCTCAAGACTGCCCCAAAACCAGCCGAATCCCATCCAAAACTGCCCCCCAATCACCCCAAATATACACAGGCGCTGCTGGCCACATGGGAGCCCTTCCACAGCAACTCACAGCCCTCATTTGACCGTGCGCCCTCAACTATACAATTACAAATGAAACGACCTCAAGAATGCCCCGAAACCAGCCAAAGCCCGCCCAAAACTGCCCCCAAACCACCCCAAATATACACAGGCGCTGCTGGCCGCATGGCGCGAGGAGCGCGCGTGCACGCCACTAAAAATGACTGATCGTGTGCGCCCTTCCACAACCCTCGTTTCGACCCTGCGCCCTCACCTAAAGAACCACTCAAAACCGCCCCAAGACCGCCCCCAAACCGCCCCAAATCTACACAGGCACTTCTGGCCGCATGGCGCGAGGAGCGCGCGCGCACGCCGCTGGAAATGTCGGAGCCCGACGCGTGCGCGCTGCTGGGCGTGACCCCAGCGGCAAACGGGGTGGACGAGGAGGACATGCGCAGGGCGTACAGGTGTGTGTGTGTGTGTGTGTGTCGCAAACGGGGTGGACGAGGAGGACATGCGCATGGAGTACAGGTGTGTGGGTGGGTGCGTGGGTGGGTGGGTGGGTGTGCATGGGAAGCAGCAGAGCATCAGAAGAGGCAGCAGCAGAGGCAGCAAAAACGGCAGCAGCAGCGGAGCAGCAGCAGATGCCGCAGAAACAGCAGCAACAACGGAGCAGCAGCAGCAGCAACAGCAGCAACAGCAGCAACAGCAGCAACAGCAGCAGCAGCAGCGGAGCAGCAGCAGATGCCGCAGAAACAGCAACAACAACGGAGCAGCAGCAGCAGCATCAGCAGCAACAGCAGCAGGCAGCAGCGCGGCAGCAGCAACAGCAGCAGGGGCAGAGAGGCAGAGGGCTGGAGACACCGCAGCACAGCAGCAGAAGAGGGCAGCAAAAGCAACAGCAACAGCAGAGACAGCAGAAGCAGCAGCAGCAGCAACAGCAGCAGCAGAGGCAGCAGAAGTAGCAGCAGAAACAGCAGAAGCAGCAGAAACAGCAGCAGAGCAGCAGCAGAGCAGAAAAAGCTGAAGCAGCAGAAACAGCAACAGAGCAGCAGCAGAGCAGAAAAAGCAGAAGCAGCAGAAACAGCAGCAGAGCAGCAGCAGAGCAGAAAAAGCAGAAGTAGCAGAAACAGCAGCAGAGCAGAAACAGCAGAAGCAGCAGAAACAGCAGCAGAGCAGCAGCAGAGCAGAAAACGCAGAAGCAGCAGACACAGCAGCAGAGCAGCAGCAGAGCAGAAACAGCAGAAGCAGCAGAAACAGCAGTAGAGCAGCAGCAGAGCAGAAACAGCAGCAGGCAGCAGTGCAGCCGCGCATCAGCAGCAACAGCAGCAGGGGCAGCAGCAGGGGCAGAGAGGCAGCAGAGGGCAGCAGGCACCGCAGCACAGCAGCAGAAGAGGACAGCGGAAGCAGCAGCAACAGCAGCTACAACAGCAGGCAGCAGCGCAGCAGCAGCAACAGCAGCAGGGGCAGCAGCAGGGACAGAGAAGCAGCAGCACAGCAGCAGAAGAGGACAGCGGAAGCAGCAGCAACCGCAGCAACAACAGCAGGCAGCAGCGCAGAAGCAGCAACAGCTGCAGGGGCAGCAGCAGGGACAGACAGGCAACAGATGGCAGCAGAAGCAGCAGCACAGCAGCAGAAGAGAGCAGCAGAAGCAGCAACAACAGCAGAAATTGCAGACGCAGCAGAAACAGCAGCAGCAGCAGAGAAGCAGCAGAGGCAGCAGAGCAGCAGCAGACGCAGCAACAGCAGAAGCACCTGAAACAGCGGCACAGCAGCAACATAGGCAGCAGCAGCAGTAGAAACAGCGGAGGCAGGCGAAGACTGACTGCAAACTTGCGTCAATTTCCGCAGGGTCGCCGCGCGCAAGTACCGCCCCGTCAAGAACCCCGACCCCGCAGATGAAACGCCTTTTCATCGCCCACCGCTGTTCCACTCATTTGTGATCATGTGTTGGCAATAACTGACCACAAACTCATTTGCTCATTTTTTCATTTGGCAATAACTGACCATTTGTTCATTTGTTCATTTGGTAATAACTGACCACATACTCATTTGTTCATTTGTTCCACTCATTTGTGATCATGTGTTGGCAATAACTGACCACAAACTCCCATCTAAATTGCGCAGGGTCGCCGCGCGCAAGCACCACCCCGGCACGAACCCCGATCCCCGCTCGTGATACGCCCCCACTGTCCACTCAACTGCCGTCATCTATTGGCGACGACTGGCCACAACT
>VFSX01000007.1:1235305-1242805 GCA_016618255.1 Chlamydomonas sp. UWO 241 | reverse complement strand
CTCTTTTTCTCCTTCTCTGTGTCTCTCAGCTGTGCAGAGAGACAGGGAGAGGTGGATCAGCCAGCAGGTGGCGGAGGCGCAAGACATGCTACGCAAGAAGAATCTGCGCCAGTTTGCGCGCGCGTGCGACAGGCTGGCAGGCCGCAGCCGCAGCCATCAGATCCCACCTGCCATGCGGGACGTCTCGGGCGCGCTGCACAGCGGTCCAGACGGGGTGCTGAAGGCCATGACAGAGTCATTCGACAAGCTATATGGCGGGGAGACCAAGCTCAGCGACTAGACCCTGAACCAGCTGGAGAACGATGTAGCGGCGTTTGAGCTCACACGCGCCACAGAGGTGGACGAGGCGCACGGGCGCCCCCCTGACCTGGCTGAGACGGAGGCGTGTGTGCGAGCGTTGCGCTCGGCCGCCGCTCCGGGCGGTGACCAGCTGGACGCCATGCTGTTGCGGTGCCCACCTGCCATCGCATGGCTCCACCGGGTCATCATCGCCGTATGGCGGTCGGGGAGAGCCCCGAGGGAATGGAAAACTGCTATTATCACACCGTTATATAAGGGGAAGGGTCCGCGTGACTCCCCTGGTAACTACCGCGTTATAAGCCTTCTCTCTATTGCCGGGAAAGTGTACGCTGCCATACTTCTGCACCGCGTCTCCACGCAGGTTGATGGTCAGTTGCATGAGGCTCAGTGTGGTTTCAGAAAAAGCAGAGGCACTGTTGATGCGATTTTTACTCTGCGCTCGCTGAGCGCGGCACATGCCGAGTACAAACAATGCATGGCTGTGGCATTTGTCGACTATTCTAAAGCTTACAGTTACAGTTACAGTTACATGGCATTCCAGCTAAGACAACACTATTCCTAGTGCCACCGCCCTGTGAAGGACGATAGCCACCAGCCGGTTACCTGCCGTCTAGACTACCGCTCCCGCCGGCTAGTTTAGACCCAAACAAGTCCCTGAGGGACATGTCTGGCAAGGAGCGTATAGGAAAGGACCGTCCTCCTCCTGGCCTTTGAGGCCAACCACGCCGGCTGTGCCGACTGGCGGCGCTGAAGCAGAAAAGTCCCCGCCTGGCATGGTGCATGGTTGTCCAACTCCATGCATGGGGCTCTGCCTGCGCCCCATGCGTCATGCATGGCCAGGTCCCACCCTCCAGGGGGGCCTGGGCAAGCAGAGTCGTCATGGCAGGCTGCCTGAAGACCAATGCCGACGCCAGTCACCGGCAGACGAGTGCCCCCGAGGGTGAGCGCGGTGACAAACGCTGCGATGGTGAAGCGGATAAACTCTGTTGTTGCCTCGGCGGTCACCACCGCTTAAGCCCTGTATTCTAAAGCTTACGATTGCATAAACCGTGCGGCACTGTGGAGAGTCCTTAGATTATATAGTGTTCATCCGCACATTATTGATCTGTTGGAGGATCTTCACACCAACACCGCAGCTGCCGTGCGGCTGGCTGGGAAAATCGGGCACGAATTCCCCGTGTCGTCTGGTGTGCTACAGGGGTGCGTCATTGCTCCTGTGTTGTTCAATGTTTTTATTGACCACATAGTGAAAAAGGCGCTAGACATGATGCCAGAGGTGATGAGAGTTTTACAATCCACTTCCACTTCCACTTCAGAGGGGGCTGGCGTGTCAGTCGTGACCCGAGCCGGCGGCTCTGTGTTGTCGTCGTCGGTTGAGCGCATAGTAATGCTGATGTATGCCGACGATTTATGTTTGTTCTCGCATGACCCAGCTCAGTTGGCGCTTATGCTGAAAATCCTTGACAAAGTGTCCTCTAGCTTTGGCATGCAAATCAACGCCGCCAAGACAGAAGTGATGATTTTGCCAGCAGATTTTGACGCGGATCTGCCCACGTTTGCGCTGACTGGTGGTGAAGTGAAGACCGTCTCTGCATTTAAGTATCTAGGGAGTTGGATAACCCAGAGTGGTGGTGTGGAAAAGGAGATCGGTGTGCGTGTCGGTCGCGCGCTGGGCGTGTTTGCGTCTTTTGATATTTAGATTTGGGCCAGCAAGAAGATGCAAGTGCAGTGTGTGCGCCTGGTCAACCGGCACAGATTAACTTATATTCGGCAGGCGTGCGACACTGAGCCAATTGAGAGCCTTGTGGCAAAGCGATCAATGCAGTGGCTAGGCCATGTGATGCGCATGCCGGCTTCTCGTCTTCCTGGTACGACTTTTGACTGCACAATGGATGTGGCTCGGCAGCAAGGCCGGCCTCCAGCCTCCTCCCGACACTATTTTCTTAAGCTACTGATTCAGCAGCTAGGCGAAACTAGTGGCACTCGTTCTGATTGGAAGACTTTTTCGGACACGGCGTTTGAGCGTGCTCAGGATAGGGTCGGGTGGAGAGCCGTGGTGTACGGTCCGGCTGCCCCTCAGGCGCCGGCCCCTCCACCACGGCGGTCAAGTAGATTGGCAAGCGCCACTTGACCCCTATCCCCTAGAAGCAGTTAGGACCTATTTTGGAGGCGTCGCACAATAGCTCTCCTTTTTGCTCTGGGACTGCACGTTGGCAGGCAGCCGGCTGGTGGCTACCGCCCCTCACAAGTAATTGTTAGGGCCAGAACTGGACTTGGGTCTAGGCGGTGGTACTAGGACTAGAGGTAGTCTTTGCTGGAAAGCCGATGTAACTGTAACTGTAACCTTCTCTCTCTTCGCTCTCTTCTTTTTCTTATCTTTCTTCCTCTCTCCCTCTCTGTCTGCCCTATCTTATTCCTCTCTTCTATCTTCCTCCTCTCTGCTCTCTCTTCTTTCTCTATGCTCTGTCTTCTCCTTCTTTTCTCTCGATCTTTCTCTCCCTTTCTCTCTCACTCTCACGTACACATGCACACGCAAGCACACACACACACACACACACACACGCACACGCACACACGCACACACACACTGCAGGCGTGGCGCCTCGCATTCATCGTTCGCTGCCAGGTGCTGCTGTGCCGCTGTGCCACACGCACTCACACACACACACACACACGCGCGCACACCGCAGGCGTGGCACCTCGCTCTGATTGTGCGCTGCCAAGTGCTGCTGTATTGCTGTGCCACACGCCCCCCCCCCCACACACACACACCGCAGGCATGGCGCCTCGCACTCATCGTGCGCTGCCAGGTTCTGCTGTACCGCCGCCACGGGCGCTCTGTGCTGCAGCCGTACAAGTATGCCGGCTACCCGCTGCTGCTCGAGGCGCTGGCGCAGGTGTGGGAGGTGTGGGAGGTATTACTTCATCAATTTAATTCGCGAATTGCTGTACAGGCCCTGTACGGTAATGTTAATTTCATAAATACGATAGATAAGTCAAGTGGTGTTGCAGCCGTACAAGTATGCGGGCTACCCGCTGCTGCTTGGGACGCTGGCGCAGGTGTGGGAGGTGTGGGAGGTATTACTTGATTAATTGTTCTTTTATTTATTTGGTTATTTCGGAGTAACAAAGGCGTGCTGCAGCCGTACAAGTATATGGGCTACCCGCTGCTGCTGGAGGCGCTGGCGCAGGTGTGGGGAGTGTGGGAGGTTTTACTTTGATTGTTTTATTTATTTATTTGGTTATTTCGGATAAAGTTAAGGGGTGTTGCAGCCTTACAAGTATGCGGGCCACCCGCTGCTGCTGGAGGCGCTGGCGCAGGTGTGGTTTGGGGAGGTGTAGGGAGCTGTGGCACACACACACACAGGCACACACACACACACACACACAAACACACACGCCGCAGTGGGCCCCGCCCTCTCATGCTGACTCCCCTGTACACTTGAGACGGGGCTGTTTATTTGAGGGGTCACACGCTCTCCCACACACGTGCACACATACACATACACCCACACACACAAACGCATACACACACACACACACCTTCCCCCTGTCCCCATGCGCAGTGGGCCCCGCCCACCCCTGCTGACTCTCCTGAAGGCCTTGCCCCGCTCCCGCCAAAGACGCTCCCTCCGGAGGGCCTGGAGCTTGCCGGCGCATGCGCGGAGCTCGCGTGGCTCACGTGCACGGCAAGCCAGGTGTGTATGAAAGACGCGCAACGCCTGTAGATTTGGCGCAAATGTTTTTTCTGTTTAGGGACGGACTGGGCTCTGGCGCGCGTGTGCGCGGAGCTCGCGTGGCTCACTTGCACGGCAAGCCAGGTGCGTGTGAATTTCCAGGCCTTTTATGTTCGACCAGACAGGGCAAATGTTGGGTCAGAAGGGACTGTGGCTGGCGCGCGGGCGCGTGCGCGGAGCTCGCGTGGCTCACGTGCACGGCAAGCCAGGTGTGTCTGAAAGACGCGCAACGCCATGTAGGTTTGGCGCAAATGTTTTTTGTGTAGGCAAGGACTGGGGCTCTGGCGCGCGGGCGTGCAAAGCTTGCGTGGCTCACGTGCACGGCAAGCCAGGTACGTGTGCATGACACAGCCTTGTCTGTTTGGCACATTCTGTGTTAGGCAAGGACTGGGGCTGGCACGCGCGTGCGCGGAGCTCGCGTGGCTCACTTGCACGGTAAGCCAGGTGCGTGGGAATTGCAAGGCGCAGTCTGTTCGGCGCATTTATTTGATTAGGGAGGGGCTGGAGCTCGCCGGCGTGTGTGCGGAGCTCGCATAGCTCACGTGCACCGCAAGCCAGGTACGTGTTCTGTGGCCTACGCGTAACTTTTGGTGGGCTCAAGGTTTAGGGGGTGAGGGCTGAGGGCTTGCAGGTAGCGGCGCGTGAGCTCGCGTGGCCCACTTGCACGGCGTGCCAGGTGTGCTTTAGGCCGTCCGCCTGTGGGCCAGGAGAGTGCAAAAAGTGTGGATGCGGGTGCAGGTTGGAGGGCTGCCCTCACGGTGCACTGTGGACCAGGTGTGCAAACGGGGCTTGTGGCTACGGGTTTAGGGCGGGTTGAGCTTTTGGGCACACTCACGCACCCCCACACGTTCACACACACACAGAGGGCCGCTCTACCCAGGTTATGTCACGTTACGGCCGAATTCCTCATTGCATGCTGTGAGGCACGCACCGCGTGCAATCATTATGGCAGCTGGGGTATAACGTCGACAGCCGCCGGCCTCTCTCCTAGCGTGCGCAATCGAAAGCCTAGTACGCCATCAAAGGCATGCGACGGTCTGTATAGTCGACCACACACACACACACACACACACACATGCGCAGACGCGCGCACACACACTTACACATACGCATACACACACGCACACACACACACACACACACGCAGCGCAACGCAGACGAGCTCCTTCGTGCGGGAGGCCTGCCCTCCATGGCTGCTCTACTCGCATCTCTCGCTATCGCTGTGCCTGGGCTCGGCCCCCCGACCGGCCTGCCCCCCGTGGACGAGGCAAGTGTGAACGCGTGTTTTGTGTGAATGTGTTTATGTGTGGACGCGTGTGAAGGTTAAAGGGCTGCCCTCCATGGCTGCTCTACTCGCATCTCTCGCCGTTTCCGTGCCTGGGCTGAGCCTCCCGACCGCCCTGCCTCCCGTGGACTAGGCAAGTGTGAACGTGTGGAAGTGTGCAAGTTTGGATGTATGAATGACCGCAAAAGAGTGTCAAATGACACGCACACACACATGCTGGTGCACACACACACACAAAAAAGCTGCCGACGCACGCACACACGCACACACACACACACACAGGAGGGTGGCCCCAGTGCAGAGCTGCGCCAGCTGCTCGAGTGTGGGCGCGAGGCGCTCACACTCGAGGAGGAGGCTGCCGCGGGTGTGGAGGCTGCAACAGAGGCGGGGGGCGGCACGGCGCCAGGTGCGTGTGTGTGTGTGTGTGCGCGTGTGTGTGTGTGTATGTGTGTGTGTGTGTGTGAATGTGTGTGTGCTCACACTTGAGGAGGAGGCTGCCGCGGGCGTGGAGGCGGCGACGGAGGCTGGGGGCAGCACGGCGCCAGGTGCGTTTTTTTGGAAAAACAAAGAAATTAACAAATAAAATAAATGTTCTCTCTCTCCCTCTGTCTCTCTCTCCCTCTCGTTCTCTCTCCCTCTCGTTCTCTCTCTCTGTCTGTTTCTCTCTCTCTCTCTTTCTCTCTCTCATTCTCTGTATTTTTGCTCTCTCTCTCCTCCTCGCTCATCCACACAAAAATACGCACAATGGGTCTCTTGCACAGGTCACGTGCGATGTGGACAGCTTCTCTGCTGCCGCCAACCCGCTAGATGCAGGTGTTTCACGCTAGCATCGGTGCTCCTCCCCCCCCTAAACACGTCGAAAATATCACAAAAAAACTTGATAAACCACACAAAAATGAAGGAAAACAACGCCCGTCTCCATCGCAGGCACGCGCGCGCTCTGGACCGCGGCTTCTGCCGCCGCCGCCAACCCGACGCGGTCGCCTCCACACTCGCACCGGTGCTCCACTGCGTCGTAACACCCCGCAAAACATTAGACAAAAACAACCCAGCAACGAATCGCATGCTACAAAACCACTCAAGACACGACCAACGCCACCGCTTCTGCCTGCCAATCCTTTAGGCTCGCGAGCGCTCTGGACCGCAGCGTCCGCCGCCGCCGCCGGCCCGCCCGACGCGGTCGCCTCAACGCTGGCGTCAGTGCTTTCACACACACACACAACAAAAAAACTCAACCAGCACTCAAGAAACGCCATTACCATTCCCGCGTAGGCTCGCGTGCTCTGTGGACCGCGGCCTCTCCCGCCGCCGCCGGCCCGACGCGGTCGCCTCAACGCTGGCGTCAGTGCTGCGCTGCGTCGCAACACACCACGAAACATAAGAAAAAACCCAACCCGGCCACAAATCCAACATTAAAAAAACCTCAATATCACGACAAATGCCAACACTTCTGCCACCCCCTCATGTAGGTTCGCGAGCGCTCTGGACCGCGGCTTCCGCCGCAGCCGCCGGCCCGCCCGACGCGGTCGCCTCCACGCTGGCGTCGGTGCTCCGCTGCATCGCTGTTATGGCCGCGACTGGGCCCGACGCGCTGTCCGCGTTCGAGGGGCACTCGCAGCTGCTGCGCACGCTGCTGCGCGTCTGCAGGTGTGTGTGTGTGGACGTGTGTGTGTGTATGTGGGTGTTATTATGTGGGTGTGTTGGAGAAAGAGGGGATGGCTGCGACTGGGCCCGACGCGCTGTCTGCTTTCGAGGGGAACTCACAGCTGCTGTGCACGCTGCTGCGCGTGTGTAGGCGCGTGTGTGTGTGTGTTTGTGTGTGTGTGCGTGTTTGTGTGTGTGTGTGTGTGTGTGTGTGTTGGAGAGAGAGAGGTGGTGGCTGCGACTGGGCCCGACGCGCTGTCCGCGTTCCAGGGGCACTCGCAGCTGCTGCGCACGCTGCTGCGCGTGTGTGTGTGTGTGTGTGTGTGTTGGGGAGAGAGGTGATGGCTGCGACTGGGCCCGACACGCTGTCTGCTTTCGAGGGTCACTCAAAGCTGCTGCGCACGCTGCTGCGCGTGTGCAGGTGTGTGTGTGTGTGTGTGTGTGTTATTATGTGCGTGTGTTGGAGAAAGAGGGGATGGCTGCGACTGGGCCCGACGCGCTGTCTGCTTTCGAGGGGCACTGGAAGCTGCTGCG